>AYEL01007559.1:0-20000 GCA_000484575.1 Olivierus martensii | reverse complement strand
AAGTTAATGTGAAATTTAGCATAGTTTGGAGCATGGCATAATTGCTAATGAACTGAGCCTCAAAATGTTTTTTGAGAACGATGAAACGTGCCTGTTGGAGTTGGTCAACCAACACTCAAAGTTGATGCAATTACGGTAGGCGGAACTGGCTAACAATATTTTTATAGTCAGGTTTATATCAAGAAGTGGCCAATCTCCGGCAATCATCCAAATGATCATTTGTAATTTGGTTTCTTTATTTTTTTATGACATTCATATTTGAAAAAGTGGATTCTGATAAGTATGTCAATCCGAAACATAACAGAATTTTTTGCACGTTATCATTTAATATTGGAAACTTTTCATATATATATTTCCAAATGATAATAAAATTATTGATTTGATAATTTAATGAAAAATAAACAAATAATAGTGTGAGGAGCCAGGAATTTGCCTTGAATCAGAGATGAGAAAGGAATCTGGAGAAAGAGGAGAAATGTTCTGGCAAAACAAATGCAAAAGAAATACAATGATATTTTGGGTTGTATTTCGATCAACTTGTGGACTTTCATCCCCGTAATAATAAATCGCAGAGGAAGTTTATGTGCATGTGTCGGACAAATAGTCTAGAAACTGACACCTAGCTTGGTGAAGAAGTAAACATTTTAGTTTCCTATTGCAAAAAGTAAACATCTTAGTTCTCTCCCTGGGAAAAAGATGAGGGGAAAGGTCACGGTATTTAAGAGCAAATGCCGCCCTCGATTGGGGCTTGTTCTATGACTATTGCAAAAAGTAAACATCTTAGTTCTCTCCCTGGGAAAAAGATGAGGGGAAAGGTCATGGTATTTAAGAGCAAATGCCGCCCTCGATTGGGGCTTGTTCTATAAAGTCGTCCACTTGTTCTACATAGTTCTCCAGCTTGCTCAATTCATGCAGCTTGTTCTGCTTGCTCCCACCAGCTCGCCCTTGTTTTTCCCACTCGACTACAGATTGCCGTTCGCCAGAGTTCTTCATTCTTATTCTGAGACTGTCTGTATCCACGGCTGAAACCCTTATCCAGCCCGTATTTGGCTCTGACTCCGTCATCAAGTGGGACAAAGAGTGATATTAGACCTGACAGTATTTCCTGCCAGATCCTCCGCATTCCTCCGACATCTTCCCTACCAGTGAGTTAAGTGGACTAAAGACTGTGAAATTAATTGGACTAGAGACTGTCCATGTTCAGCATCCTCTGACCTCCGATTTAATATAATCAATTTGTGGATTTGTACCTCTTAACTTGTTAGGAGATGATGTATCGAAATCTCTCTCTGAGTAATAAAGGAAGTTGTTCTTGTTGAACGTAGTCTCTGCTTCACTCATTGAACCCTCATTACCTGTCCTTATTCGCACCTCACATTGCATTTTAGGCCAATACCTGTCAACACCATCCTCAGATCTCAAAATAGAAATACATTTTTAGATTAAAAAATAATACAAAATAATGATAAATAAATTATTATGTTTTCATTTTAATTAAATTTGTAAGGAGGAATAAATGAGATCAACCAAAAATTGTTCTGTGATCGACCAGTTGATTGCGATAGACAGGTTGAACACAGTTGACCTGTAGTTTAATTTAATTTCTAATAATTATGTCTATTTGATATTTAAATTTCTTCTTATTGTCAAAAATATTGCCAATGATTTACAATGTATATAGTAAACAGAGGTATGTTAAATGATTTAGAATTATTAATTTACAATTTTCTTGAAGATAAATGAATATTTACTATCAAGAAAATTGCTTAATAACTTACAAATAATAAAAAACAGTTTTTTAATGATAAACATTTTATTGATCATTTTGTAGAATCTAGCTTAAATTCATTAATAATTTTAATGTTGCATAAGAATATGATTGATGTTATGAAAATTTATAAGATTAGTTTTTTAATTCTTGACTATGAAAAAAATCTGATTTAAAACATTTTCATTGAATAATTTCAAAAACATACTTGTTGCTGTACTTCGGTCACTCTGTAATATGATATCAGTTAATTGTCCTTTTTCTGATGTTTCTTTATTTCGATTTCGAGAAATTTTTTGTAATGAATCCTTTGATTCAGCATGAGTACTGGTTGGTGAAGTGATTGCTGAGGAGGACTGGAGATCCTAAAAATATATATTACATACATACATATATATATGGACTGAAATAATGTAAAATTCATGAAATATAATTCAAAGCTTACCTGAAGTTCACTCTTTAAACTAGCATTTGAACTTGAACTAGCATTAGGTGAAACAATACTAGGAAAATCACCAAGACTTACTAATGATTTAATAGGAGTGTTTAAAGAATTTGTATATAATGATGATTCTGTTCGTAATCCAGAAAAATTTAAACCCTGTCTAAAAGGTAGGATAATTTAGTATTTATATTGAAATATTAATTATACTACAAAAACTATTTAGTTTATTTAAATGAATAAATTATCTTTATTATATGTAATATTTCAAAATTTTTTAAATAAAAAGAAATTATTATTTATTCAGTTGTGGAATAAGTGAAATCAATAATTCTAGTCAATGTGTTATTGCAATAACACTTTCACAATAGATGGACTAATATGTTGTGTCCAAATGTCAATTTCTTTGTTTCAAACATATAATGGGGATGCTGTGTTCATTATCTATAATTTATAAAAATTAATCATCAAAAATAATTCATATTTTGAATAGAATAAAAATTTTATTTTACCATTTGTTTGGCATCCATTTTGTGTTATCAGAACTATATCTGTTTGTCGTGATTGGTTATACTTTTAGAGCAATTATTTGTTTTTTTAATAATTATTATTTTTTGTTTTTAAAGCAATTATTTTATTCATTTATTTTTAAATAAAAACAATGTATCTTTTTAATAAATTTACAAAGACTTAAAAATTCTCTAAGAATATTTTAGCTTCTTGGATTATTTAAATGGTTACAGCAAACTTTTGACAATTTTCCTTCCATAAAATCTGTCAGTGTGTTCCCCTTTGACCTTACATTATTAAACAAGTCCTTTTTAATTTTTGTTGGTTTTTTCAGTAATTCAATAGCATTAGCTTTTTTGAATTTGGATAAACTGTCGAATTATTTTTAATTGTTAAAGTTAAAAAATAAAGCAAACTGCTATTCATGTAATTTATCACAATGATTCTATTAATAAATCATAGATAAGGTGTCTATTGAGAATCAACCATCTCTAATAACATCATATTCATGCTACACTTATTATTTAAATTATTATTATCCATTTAAATAAATGAATCTGTTTAAATAAATTTAAGTTTCTATAGACTCCTATCTATTATCATCCCCTTACTTTTCTGCTTTACCCACCATGTTAGATCCCTGCTTTACTGCTATACTATCTCTATCCCTCTTCATATAAGTTACTAGTTTATAAGCTTGTCTATAACAGGCAGAAGGTGAATTATATCTCTTCAAATAATATAAATATTTATGACAGCTTGAATCAAGATTTTCTATCAACAACTAATGCTACTTCTCAAGTTGGATTATTTAGCAAGTGAACTGAAGCGATTGTTATGGTAACATAAATATAAAAGTACATATTTACCAAATATTACAGTCAAACCTCCTCTAGTGGAATAAGTCTGAATTAAATTTTCTAAAAATTACAATTTAAATCAAGGCTATGGTTCCACCATCTATTGATTTAATAATTAATTAAATTTAGCATTTTTAACTAAGGTGGTGCCATCTAGTAATTAATAATTATACTATAATTTTTTAAATTAATTTTTCCAAAATAAAATTTTTCCACTGCACTGGAAACGAACCAGGACCTTTGGGATAGTATCCTAACACCTTAATAGTTAGACTACAGCAGCTTCCAGGAGATTCTACTTCAGGAAGCATAAATAATGATTACTATGGAGACTTTAGCTGCAGAATGGTTTCTGGTTGCTAATTAGGAAGAGACTCTCTAATTCCCTTTAAGGCCTTAGAGGAACTGACTAAGATCAAAACCTAGTGTCCAATCCGTACCTTCATGTGATGCAGCTGTTAGTACTCAATGTTTCTTTAACACGAGGAACAGACACGGATGGGCTCACACCAACCTGCATTGGCCAGCATGGTGTGTTTTGGCTAAAACCTTCAAGCATGATGAATAGTTCAACAAATCTAAGGCCCTCAGTCCTCGGTGGCTGGAATGTCCCTGCTGATGGCAGCAAGCAGGTGTACAGGAAGGCAGAGTGTATGAAGAATCACCAGGTCAGCTGCCATGGATTTTATTTAGCAACTTACAACTGCAGAACCCTCAGCAGCAAAGGAAAACTTCTAGAAATTGAAGAGGAACTAAAATACATTAAATGGGATATTTTAGGTTTAAGTGAGGTTTGGCGTAAAAGTGAGGAATTATTAGAATTAAAAAGTGGAAACCTTTTGTATTATAGTGATGGATGATGGATACAAATGATGGAAGATGAAGTGGAAAGAGATTTTTGATAAACAAAAGAATAAAAGACAACATTGTAGAGTTTAGACAGTCTCTCTAGGCTGGTTTTAAAAATATCTAAAAGATATGAAGTTCAAATTATTCAACTTTATGCCCCTACTACAAGCCATACGGATGAAGAAGTTGAGAAATTTTATGAGGAAATAGAGAAAATATGAGGAAGAAAACAACAATTTACTGTTATAATGGCAGATTTCAATGCAAGAGTTGGCAGCCAACTACAAGGTGAATCAGTTATTGGTAAATTTGGAGAAGGAATTAGAAACAAATATGGACAAACATTAGTTGAATTTTCAGAAAGTGAGAACCTACTTATTATGAACTCCTTCTTTAAGAAAAATCCAAAAAGAAAGTGGACTTGGCATAACCCATGTGGTGGAATAGCTGAAATTGACTATATTCTAACAAGCAAAAAGTATTTAATTGAAGATTGCACAGTTTTAAATAAGTTTAACCTTTAACGTTCCTTCTTTTAATAGAGAGTATGCCCTTTTTATGAAATTTAATATTTAATATTTGATATTTTGCCATAACATTTTTGCATTTTAATTTTTTGGCACAAAAAACTTGGATTTTGTTGTCCACATACTGTGTCCTAATATTGTTTTTTAATTTTAGATTAAGACCAAAAGAAAAAAAGAAAAAAATTATGAAACTATTATGCCTACCCTACTACAAGCCATACGGATGAAGAAGTTGAGAAATTTTATGAGGAAATAGAGAAAATATGAGGAAGAAAACAACAATTTACTGTTATAATGGCAGATTTCAATGCAAGAGTTGGCAGCCAACTACAAGGTGAATCAGTTATTGGTAAATTTGGAGAAGGAATTAGAAACAAATATGGACAAACATTAGTTGAATTTTCAGAAAGTGAGAACCTACTTATTATGAACTCCTTCTTTAAGAAAAATCCAAAAAGAAAGTGGACTTGGCATAACCCATGTGGTGGAACAGCTGAAATTGACTATATTCTAACAAGCAAAAAGTATTTAATTGAAGATTGCACAGTTTTAAATAAGTTTAACCTTTAACGTTCCTTCTTTTAATAGAGAGTATGCCCTTTTTATGAAATTTAATATTTAATATTTGATATTTTGCCATAACATTTTTGCATTTTAATTTTTTGGCACAAAAAACTTGGATTTTGTTGTCCACATACTGTGTCCTAATATTGTTTTTTAATTTTAGATTAAGACCAAAAGAAAAAAAGAAAAAAATTATGAAACTATTATGCCTAATATTAAGGTGACCAAACGTACTCCTTTAGGGAGTTTTGTACTCCTTTTTTGTGAACCGTACTCCTTTTAAATCCTGTACTCCTTTTGTACTCCATTGCATTATTTTGTACTCCTTTGTACTTCTAAAAACATAAAAACAATAACGATTATTATATGCAATCTTTTACACATTCGTGTGCATAAAGTTGTCTATGATACTATCATTGACAACTTTAAAGCATTGATAGTATCAGTGAATGTGAATGTGCATATTTTGAAGTCAAATGACTAGCACAAGAGGTCACTACAATCTTTCTTGTTGGGTTTGCGCATGCCCAGTATGTGATTATCGAGACACTCCTCTGTAAAGTGATATATGTTGCCCCAGTACTAATGCAGCTGTAGAGAGGGTATTTTCACTTGGTAATGATTACTGGAGTAGTGAAAAATTGCAACTATCTGTAAAGATGCTAGCTGCAGTTTTTATGATTAAATTAAAAATGGGAGATGCAACTTGTTCTGATGTGTGCACTATTGGAAGAAAATTCAGAATTATCCAGAAAAATTCATACAACACAAAAATATGATTTCAATAATTAAAAGTAATATAAATTTAAAATATTAGAATTACTATTCATTTTCATATTCTTTTAAAAATAAATATAATCGATTGTAGAAGACTCAGTTTTGTTTTCCACAACCCCAATCACCATATCCAATGAAAAATGAAGTGACGTTTATGTGACATGAAATGATGACGACCAATCAACCAAATTGGGTGTCTTTATTTCACGTCTCACAAAATATGAGACCCAAAAAAAAGGTCATTCAGCTCTCGACTTAGAAATATTCAGACAGTTTTGAGGGGCAATCTCAGGCAGCCAGCGTACTCCTTTTGTGCCAAAAATATGCATATGTAAATTTTATGCATTTTTCAAATTATTAATTTTTTCTGTATCGGACAAAGAAAATTTTTATATACTTGAATTCTTGATGATCTTCTGCATCTAATAATACCAAATACTTCATAATTCTAAAAAAACTTTTCAAATTAACGAAGACAATTTATATTGTAATTTGATACTGCTAAGCATAATCTGATAACTTGTGTAAATAAACAATCATATTCACCCTTTTGTGGATGAAATATGGTATTCTACTACACAAATATTTAAAATAATTGTTTATTAGCCATTTTTTCTTCCTATTTTCTTAAAATAATGTGTGATAAATACTTTTTATTTTATAAGAAGTATTAGTATGTATAAGAATGTCAACTTTGTTGAAAATTTATTTTTTTAATAAATATTGCTATAATTTGTATACGTAGCTATCATCCCACCATCTGTATGCCAGATTCGTTTAGCGACACAATTCCACTCTATCATCCTACCAGGAAATGACATTTTACACCTCATTATTTAGACCACACCATCTACTGTCAGAAAAACAATAACATTGTAGAGCTTGACCGACAGCAAAATATTTATGATGATTTTGAAATATGATATTTTGTTTACATAATAAAAATGGATTGGATTACATTAAGTTCAATAAAAAATCAATAAATAAACATAATTGTATCGGAATTGTTTTATTTGGTAGAAAACAGATATAGGAATGAATAAAATCAATATTTTTGGAGGAATGAAAAAAAATTGTTTTTAATGATGCTATAGGAATGGAATAAAATCAATATTTTTGGAGGAATGAAAAAAAAATTTTTTTTAATGATGCAATTGATTACCTGGAGTCTCTACGAAGCCAACTATGCTGTGACGTATTTTTTTTCATTTAACTTGCACCGGGTTAAATTTAAAATATAACTAATATAAACAAACAATCAGCTGATTTCGAAAACTGTTGAATATTTTCCACCATTATCTAGAATGTCGACTTCCACTTTGTATTATACTTAAAATATAACTAATATAATCAAACAGCAGTTGATTTTGAAATCCATTGGATATTTCCTGCCATAATCTAGAACACCGACTTCTGCGTCGATTGTCAAGTGTGGTATTGATTGCTGTATTGATTGCTTTGCTTCTCTGATAAATAGAAATTTATATATTTTTAAATAAAACTAATTTATTGAATTTTATGTGGGGAAAAACAGCAAAATCATATTATTTGGAAAGGGCTAAACTTTCCCAAATTATAATTTATTGGATCAAGATATCTAAAGGGCCAAACTTTCCCAAATTATAATTTATTGGATCAAGATATCTAGCATATTATTTACAAAAGGCCAAACTTTCCCAAATTATAATTTATTGGATTATGATATCTGTAAAAAAGAACTTTCCCAAATTTTAATTTACTGGATAAAGATATCTGTAAAAAAATCTAAGGATAAAATCAGAAGGAAATGTGGAACATGATAGAGCAAGTCGGACAAATTCAGACAAACTGTTCTTGAATTTTTGGCGGTCCAAAGATCACAAATGTATTAATTGATTCAGATTAAATTGGAATTAAAGGCTTAATTAAAAATTTATTACAAAGAAGGAAATGTGGAACATGATAGAGCAAGTCGGACAAATTCGGACAAACTATTCTTGAATTTTTAGCAGTCCAAAGATCACAAATGTATTAATTAGTTCGGATTAAATTGAAATTAAAAGGTTAATTAAAAAATTTGAGATTTTAACCATTTTTTCTCGATTTAAGCAAAAATAACAGTTATTGGGTTTTAAACTTTGTCGTGGCCTCCAAGTTGTAGGAGTGCAAGACGGGGCGGGCGTGTCTTGGCTACCGAGGCAGTGGAGTGGTAAAAGTTAAGGAATGTAAGATTTGTTGTTCTAATTTTCTCACCACTATTTTTGCAAGTACCCCTGCCATGGGGCTTCCTATAGGAATTCCTCTAATTTATTTGTAGAAACGTCCTTTAAATGTGAAAAATGAGTTATGGCAAATTAGATATGCTAAGTTTTCTTGATTTAAGCAAAAATAATGAAGTTATTGGGTTTTAAACTTTGTCTCGGCTGCCGAGATGTAGGAGCACAAGACGGGGTGGGCGTATCTCGGCTCCCGAGGCGGTGGAGCAGTAAAGGTAAATACAGGTAGTGACCACTGAATGGTTAGATGCAAAGTGCATATCAATGTAAAAAATGAAAGGAAAAAGATGAGTAAAGGGCCCAGAAGTGGAATTGTTATTGGTAAGTTAAAAGCAAACTAAAATTTATTCCAAATAGAACTTAAAACAGATTCACTGAATTAGCAAATTCGACAGAGGATATGGATATAAAAGATTTAAATACAAATATAACTAATATACTGATACAAACTGCTACTGTAGGAATGTAAGATTTGTTGTTCTAATTTTCTCACCACTATTTTTGCAAGTACCCCTGCCATTGGGCTTCCTATAGGAATTCCTCTAATTTATTTGTAGAAACATCCTTTAAATGTGAAAAATGAGTTATGGCAAATTAGATATGCTAAGTCTCTAAATAACTTTGGATTATGTTGGTTGCCTTGAGTATATCTAAGGAGAAAATGGTATAAGAGTAGTCAAATGGGTGCTAGGTGTAATGAGGGGTACATTTTTTGGAAGTCTAGTACTGTCATTTTCTTGGCACATGTGATTTAAGATTTTAGTTACAAACTCTTGTGATGATTGAAACATATTGATAGCTTTTCATTTTGTTCATGCACCAATCTGCATGGCTCTTTTCAATATTAAAGGTAGGGGAGCGTCTTTTTTCTACTATTGGTCTGACTGCTGCTGGATGTTTATGCGTTTGACATGTACAAAGATTCTTGGGCAAGCCAGGTTATTAATTTGTTTCGTATTTATGAACATAGGTATCTTCTTCTTTTTATAGAGGACAGTTACTTTAGAGGCTAAGGGTGCTGTTTGGTCTTTTTCTAAGGGCTCTGCTTGTGATTCTATTATAAACTGCACTATAAATTTATCATAATGTTCTCTTTCTATTAAAACCAGATTTTTGGATATTTATCATATCTTGTGGCAACTATAATTTTTTCTTTCATCTTTCATTCATTCAAAAACATTTCAGAATAAAATATATTTTCGTATGTTGATGACACTGCTTAATGTGCTAATTTATTTGATATATTTTGATTACTAAGTCGTAAAAGCAGTTAGAAAACAAACTTCTATGTTATATCCTAGCAATTTATTTTTGAATTAAACTGTTAAATTAACAATTATGTATTAATTATGCTACAATGCTGCCATTTATTGGTTTAATAATTAATTATAATTTTAAATAATTTGGTTTAATTATTAAAACAATAGATGGTGACACCATAGTGTAATTAATAAATAATCATTAATTTGACAGTTTAATTCAAAAATAAGTCACAAGGGGCATCATAATTTGGTTAGTTCAGGAATCCCCTAGTTAAGTTTAATTATAATCTATACAGAGCAATATAAACTTTAGAATAAGTTTTATAACTCAATTCAAAAACGAACAAATTCAATCAGTAACTATGGAAACAAGTTACCTAGTAAATATTGATATGCATAAAATAAATTTATAAGAAATAAATAATTTATAAACACCTATTTGATATAGTCCTAACATTACAGTTGCTAGGACTAAATTAGTTCTTCTGTTTGCTTTGTAATGCTTCATTACACCAGGCCCATTCCATGCTTACTAAATTTTGCTTGATGGTATTTATGTTATTATTTTTTCTATTATTTTTTATTTTTAAAAATTTCAAATGCCTTTGCAAACTTCCTTTTTATTGGATCATGGGCCATCTTTAATAACTTGACATCACTCCACATGGCTTGCATGTCAAAATTCATAAGCCTTTGTCCTAGTGCAGTATTCTGTTGTCCTTTCTTCACATCAGATTTATGTTAAATTAATTCTTTTTTGTATTGATCTAGCAGTACAACAAATATGCACTTCTTTCCTGCCCATTTCATTGTTTTTTTAAAGGTACTTGATAGATTGTTAATTGTTTTAATTGTTATCGATAATCTTTATTGTTTCTTAATGCATTAAAGATATTACTTCTCCTAAAGTGATTTCCATTTTAGCCGCTTTTTCAATCTTTTTTCTAAATTTTAAAAGTACAGGATTGACTTCAACATGGTAAAAATACCATCAAAGTTTGGAGTGCTTTCCTCATGTTTCATTTTTGTTATTTGGTTTTCAATCTCTTTCCATATTTTTATCATAGTGCTTCATTTATATCCGTGGATCTCTGTTTGGTTAATAATCTACTCTAACTCTTCATTGATATTTTTTTCTGTTACTACAATGTGTTGTAAGTCTTTTTAGTAAAGCTTTAAAAGTGGAATTTTTGTGTGCCAGAGGTCTTTTGATAATATTTCTGTAAATAGTGGCACATATGTATCTTTTTGATAGATCTTAATTTGGTATTCATCCCTAACTATTTGTATTTTTACATCCAAATAATTTATTTCCATATTATTCTGTCTAGACTTTTTAAGCACTAATCCCAAACTAATATCATCGAACAGCTGTTCAATAATAATTGCCAACTGTTAGTCTATACAATATATATATAGATGATATAATGATTATAAAAGAGAAATCTAAGAAGCTGCAGAATATTGAACAACTATTTGATAATACAAGTTTGGGATTAGTGCTTAAAAAGTCTAGACAGAATAATATGGAAATAAACTATTTGGATGTAAAATTAGAAATAGTTAGGGGTGAATACCAAATTAAGATCTATCAAAAAGATACATATGTGCCACTATTTACAGAAATATTATCAAAAGACGTCTGGTACACAAAAATTCCACATTTAAAGCTTTATTAAAAAGACTTTCAACACATTGTAGAACAGAAAAAATATCAATGAAGAGTTAGAGTAGATTAGTAACCAAACAGAGATCCACGGATATAAATGAAGCACTATGATAAAAATATGGAAAGCGATTGAAAAGAAAAGCCAAATAAAAAAAATGAAACACAAGGAAAGCACTCCAAACCTGGATGGTATCCTTTACTCATTGAAGTCAATCCTGTACTTTTAAAATTTAGAAGAAAGATTGAAAAAGCGGCTAAAAAGGAAATCACTTTAGAAGTGATAATATAATTAAGTGAATAATATATTAAGTAATATATTATTTAATGCATTAAGAAACAATCAATATTATCAATAACAATTAAAACAACCAAGAATCTATCAAGTACCTTTAAAAAACAATGAAATGGGTAGGGAAGAAGTGTTTATTTGTTGTAATGCTAGATCAATACAAAAAAGAATTAATTGAACATAAATCAGATGTGGCGAAAGGACAGTAGAATACTGCACCATCACAAAGGCTTTGAACTTTGAGATGCAAACCATTTGAAATTTTTAAGAATAAAAAATAATGGCATATAAATACCATTGAACCAAATTTAGTAAGCATGGTATGGACCTGGTGTAATGAAATATTACAATGTAAACAGAAGAATTGATTTAGTCCTAGCAACTGTAATGCTTTAATAGGTATTATAAATTATTTATTTATTTATAAATTTATTTAATAATTTAAATTTGTTTTATGCATATGAATATTTATTATGTAACTTGTAAATTGAATTTGCTCATTTTTGAATTCAACTCTAAAACTATGTTCTAAAGTTTATATTGCTCTATATTGATTGTTGAAGAGGACCCAGAAAGTTAAAAGAGCTTCAATAAAATTATTTTAAGTTAAAAAAACATTAATTTATTTTTGTATTTTCTCTGCTCTTTGTGCTGATTTTTGATGTTATTTTAAAAATAGAGCAGTGCAATTCGATTGAGAATCATAATTATTAGTTAACCCCAACTTATGTAGGTTAATTTTAGTTAAGGAGCCAGGCCTAAACCTTGCCACCACCTAAAAAACTGAAGTATGGGATTCTGAATTAAATCCAGATCCTCCAAGATGGTAAGCAACTACTATACCATGTGATTTATGTTCTTATTGTTTAACCCTTTCAATGCTGGCCATTTCAATTATTGCCTGCAGTATCAGACCAGTGGTATTCAGAAAGTTATAAAACTTCATATCTCTCTTATTTTTTCTCAAAAATATCTGAAATTTTTACTGTTTATACAGTTTCTATGTTTCTTTTTACCTTTACAGTTATTTTTTATTTATTTATTTAAAAAAGTATTTGTTACATATATATTATGCCAAATTTTATACTATTGTGTTTTGTGATTTTCTAGATATTGATTCAAATTATTACTTTTTTCTGATAGCAGTGTCCTTCTTGAATAAGGCAAACCATGAATGATGTATTTCTGTCAATATTTCGATGTAAAATTGTTTATTTACATTGAAATATGGACAGATAGCATTATTTAGTAAATTAACAACATTATATAAATTTTCTTAGCAAAATTATTGTTGTATATTATCTTATAAAAATGCTTAAATTTATTTTAGATATCATTTTTAAGCAAATATTTACATTAAGTTATATGTTTACTCAACATTTTAATAGTTTTTTTGTTTTATTTTGCAATATTATTTTATGTTTTCTCAAAAAATAATTCTAAAAATGTAAGAATGACTCTCCTCCCACAAAAACAGCCATAATCTTAGTTTCTTTATTTTTATTGGTTCAGAATATACATTTTCTGCCAATAAGAGATAGTATTGACAGAAATTTCCTGAGAAGGAATTGACGGGAGTTCTTAGCTAGCATACCACTCCCATTTAAAAAATAAAAACAATAATAAAACAGGATAAAATTTTTATGAATGAGTATTTAATAATAATAAATAATCTGAAAATATGCAGTAATTACATTTCAAAAAGGTTTTTAGATTAACACAAAATAGTTTATAAAAATTATTCCACAGCCATGTTGATCATCTGATGCCATTTATTATTTCTTGCTGTATAAACAGAGCAAATGCAATGAATGGGTTAATATAACAATTTTTAATATTAGATCTTTGTGACTCGCTAGTACTCTATAATATATGCTCAAACATACATAGATTTGATTTACGTAGTATTTCATGGAATGATCCACCAATGTAAGTCAGGGACTGCCTGTAATCTTGGGTTGACTAATGTGATTTATTATAAAATCAGTTGCTAATTACATGCTTTAACACACAGTCAATCATTAATTATACTGTAGAAAGCTATTTGAATGTGATTATTAATTAATTATCAAATTCATAATTTATCTGTATGCAGTACTTCCTATTTATTTTTATGTTTAACTATACATTCTTATGTAGACAAAAATGACTTGAGATCTTTAATATAGAAAAATTTTGTCAAATTTAGATAACTTTTCATTGTAGAAGAAGAATTATAGATGTACTGATATGTATTGGAGTTAATTTTATAATTATGCAGATACTGTTTCTTTAATATAAAATTATTTTTATGAATAGCTATTTAAAGAGAAAGGTATTAAAATGGGACTTCAGGATTGCAATTTTAAATTTTGATTATAGTAAAATATGAATTTGGCAGGCAACACATTGACATGTGCCTAATAAAGACAATCATAAAAATATAAAACATTACTAATAACCATTAAAGTACAGATATATCCTGCTTAATGAATACTTGTTTAATGTCCATATTTTATACAGTATACCAACTGCTTATACTCTTTATTACATATTAAGTAACACAAGCACTATAATGTAGTAGAGATGTATTCTAAAATGATTTATTAGTGAACAAATGTTCACTAATAAATCATTTTAGAATACATCTCTACTGCGTTATATAGCTCTTTATTACATATTAAGTAACACAAGCACTATAATGTAGTAGAGATGTATTCTAAAATAATCTATTAGTGAACAAATGTTCACTAATAAATCATCTTAGAATACATCTCTACTGCGTTATATGCTTGTGTTACTTAGTATATACTTGTTTAATATATTTTTCACTAAAAACTACAATCAGTTTTATTACTCTTCTCTACTATAATGTACTGCTGCTTGCTTAGCATACTAATATGGCATCTAAAATTTCTACTATGTTGAAACCAATAATGTGATGCAGATATCAAGCAGTATAGTATATGTTGAACATAAATTTGTTTTTTTAAATTTTATTATCTTAAAAAATATTTTTGTGTAATATGTAAAAAAATACAAGTTTTTACATATTAAAAACTTTTCATTTTTTATAACTATTATGAAATTCAGATAGATGTATGATTGATGTCAAAAATTTTTGTCATCTAATTTGAAAATATAAATTATAGCTTTGTCAGTTGGAAATATGATGATGATCAGGATTTTTGCATTAGCAATCATTATTTAAAACATACAAGATATTCAAATAATAAGATGAGATACAAGAAAGCAAAGACAAAATAAAACATGTGAAAGAAGTTTCTCACAATTAAAGAAATAGGGAATGTAATCATCACTAGATAAATGCATAATAATTATTGATATTTTCTAATTCATTAGAAAATATTGATGATTATTATGCATCCTTTTCGTACTACTACTATTTTTTCTAAAACTTAAGTTATCCAAAAGTATAAGCACTTGTAGCAGTTTAAGTTTAAAAGAACTATAATGTTTTATTCATTTAAAAACGTTTTCGGTCGTAATTAACTCGACCCTCTTCAGTTAACACTTTTTCGACTTACTGATACAAGAAGAATATTCTAATCGAACAAATTTCGAATCTTAACAGAAAAAACTTTTCAAAAATGTATTATTGCTTTCTCGTTTCCATGGTGATCTATAATTTAACTTATTTAATTGTCTTAATAACATTATATTAATCTTTTTATACCTATTTTCACTTTATCAAATCGATTTAATCGACTTTGCGTTATTTAAACATATTTTCTTATCAATGCATATCTCCAGGGTAGAGCTAGTTCTTTGCTGGGATATTCATTTATTATGTTTTCCGTTCGTGAGCGTTTTATTATCTCCAGGGTTTCATTAAATATAGCTTCGTTTTTAGAGTTACATGTTTTTATTACTCTAGCTTCCTCCCATTTCACTTCAATATTTTCTTCATAAACTTTTTACTTAGCGCCATGTTCGTATTTGCTGTTTTTATGTCTCTCTTATGTTCTTGTAGTCTCCTTTCCAAAGATCTCGTGGTCATCCCTATGTATTGTTCTTTCTGATTTTTATCCCTATTCGTAATCGGAATCACATATACTTCTATTTTATGTCTGTTTTCGGTACTGTCTTTATTATTTTTAAATCGCTTATATCGTGGGGTTTCTCTTCGAGGCCAATGCTGTTTCCTTTTTTTAGCTAGATATTTTATCACTGGTAGTTGGGGAGGCTGAGTATGGAAATGGGACATATTTTTGTGTATTCTGTCTTTTCGGGTTTTCTTTTCCGGTGTTAAAAGATCCTGAGATGACCGGATTTCTCTTAATACTTGCTCTTTTATCTTTTTTAAATACTTCTTAGTATAACCATGGTCTTTTCCTATCTCTTCAATTTTTCTATATTCAGTTTCTCTTATATTCGCATCTGACGAGTGCGTGATCACTCTTTTATATAAGGCCCTAAATGCTGACTTCTTGTAACGTCTTGCTACCATTTTGGTATTAGGACCAGTATGTTATTCGGTTTTCTATATACTTGGGTGTTGTACGTGTCCTCCTCTTTTATTAATTCTATATCCAAATAATGAATTATCTTATTGGATATTTGGTCTTTAATTAGCTTTAAGCCTATCTTTGGTAAATCATAACTTTTTTCGAGATCCCTTATGCTTTCTTCGTTTTTCCATATTAAAAAGAGGTCGTCTACATACCTTATATAGAGGGATAACAAGGCTCTAAAGGATTTGATTATATCTTCTTCCATTGTTTTATGAGTATTTCAGCAAGGACACCTCCTATTGGGCTACCTATCAGAACCCCTATAGTCCTAGCACCAACTTGCATTGCCCTGTATGGATTCCTCCTCAGTTATATCCCAGCAGAAGTGACAACAGCATCTACCCTAAGAGAAATAGCACATCTGATATGTTATAATAGTATATATATCTTTAGAGGTAAGTATTACAAACAGACTATAGGGAAATATATATCCAAATTCATTTTTAAAACCACAAATAATACACAGTTATAAGCTCTCAGTTAAAGTGAAAAAACAATTATTAATTGCCAGAGTACTTTCGGTTTTAATAAACCATCATCAGTGCAAATATTACATCTTTATCACAAAACAAGATGGAATGGTTATCTTGGTTAGCTTATGGTTATAACCATTGCATCTTGTTTTGAGATAAAGGATGTAATATTTGCACTGATGATGGTTTATTAAAAACCAAAAGTACTCTGCAATAAATAATTGTTTTTCACTTTAACTGAGAGCTTATAAATGTGTATTATTTGCAGACTATAGGGATTCCGATAGGTAACCCGATGGGAGGTGTGTCCTTTCTGAAATACTCATAAGAACAGTGGAAGAAGATATAATCAAATCCTTTAGAGCAGTGGTTCTCAACCACTGTGCCGCCAAATCTTTGACAGTGTGCTGCGAAAAATTAAGAATTAATTGTATGAATCATATACAGTATATGTATAGTGAAACATGGTTGGCTGGATATCCCTTTTGCAGTCCAACACTGTACAGATTCCTATAAATAGTTTATCATTAGAAAAATCTAACTCTTTATTTCTGTGACAGCCAAAATTTTTGTCGTTATTCATAATTTAAAAATTAAAGAATAAAAATTAAATTAAAATTATAGTACTAGATTGCAGTATTTAAGATTTAATGGGAATAAAAATTATAACGAAACTCGCTAACGTTTTTGGCTATTACAGCCATCATCAGGCTTAACAATCAGAATATTCGAACAAAAGAATATACAGTTTCTATGGTAACCAGTTAAATATTGAAATCGGTTAGACATAATGACATCATAGGTAACAGGGAGTATTTAGATTAACAAATGGTTACAGTTATATTATATACAAAATTAATAAACAACAACAAGACACTAATATAATGTAATAATGTAACAAGCGCGTCCTTTTGCGCTGCATGTATATATTTTTACTACGCATGTGGAGCTTTAGCTTCCGGTGTTACCTGTTTATTTTCCTTCCTCATGGCTTTCTCTACGGCTACCTTCCACGGATGGGGTGGTTCCCATGCTAAGCGGTCGTTTAGTAGCTTTCTTTTTTTACTATGCTTTAAAATCTCGATCGACTCCACGACTTCCGGTCTTGTCCTTTTCTCTATCGGTCTCATTATTCTTGATTCTTCCCATCTTACAGCTAAGTTGTCAGCATAACTCTCGATCGCTAAGGCTGTAGTTAACCTACCATGCTTCAAATCCTTCTTATGCTCTAAAATTCTCTTTCTTAAACATCTCTTCGTGACTCCAATATACGCCGCTTCTTCTCCTGTTCTCTTGTTGAGCGTCGGGATATTATATACACCACTTCTTTCTGTTTGTTTTATAGGGTCTTTGTCATTTCTTAAGAGTTGAAAGATTGTAGGCCCTCTAGATGTTGTCAACTTTGCTTTGCTGCGTTTAGCTACCCTTTTAACAACTTCTAGATTACTTAAATGGAATGGTATTGGTTTAAATAAGTTCTTAGTCTTTTCTGGGTCCTGCGGTTTATCATTTCTTTGTCTTATGTCTGACCGTACCTCTTTGAGTATCCTCGTTAGGAAGGTCTTACTATAGCCATGTCTTTTTCCTATGTTTTGTATATACAGGAGTTCTTGCTGCAGGATGCGTTCGCTACTAGAATATAATAAAGCTCTCCGGTAGAAGCTCCTAAATGCAGATTTCTTGTATCTTACTGGATCATTAGACCAGCTTGGTATAAGGATTGGTACATAGGTAGGCTTCCTGTAGACTCCCGTTATTATGCCTTCTGGATCTACTTTTATATTTAAGTCCAAGAAGTGTATATTTGTTAGGCTATGCTTACTTCTTGGACTTTTTTCCTTATTTTTGATTGACAGAACTACAGACATGGAAAATTATTTCAATTTATAAATCTAGAATAAAAATACTACAGAAGCTGAATTATAGGACAAAATTTATTTAAAATATCAGGTAATCCCAAAAGTAATGTCATTTTTAGCATTAAATTTTGAAAGAATATAAAAGATAAATCACTTGCTAATTTAATCATGTATGTATTCTCCATTTGAATCAATAACACACTTCCAATGTTGTGAGTTTTAAAAATTCATGATAGACAAGCTGAGACATGTTTGAACATGTCTCAGCTTGTCTAAACATTGTACAAGTACAGTATAAAAAATGACACTGGCCATTTGGGCTGACTTAATATTAACAGTACAAAAATAAGCATTTCAAATTTGACTGAACATAATGAAACTTCTAGTCTTTCATTTGTTCACAACAGAACATTGTTAATGAAAAGTAAAAAAAATTTGCAGCAGAAAATCTAATTATGACAAATAACATCTTAACAACTAATGCAATTAAACTTATTTGGACATTAGCCTTTGATCAAATCAGTATTTTTCCACAAAAAATGTAAGTGGCTGCTTTCATTATTGATGCATTTTTATGACTGACATTGAATAAATGTGAATTATTAATATTAAAAGTTAAATAATAATTAAAATGGAAATAAAATAGATATAAAATGATGTAATGCTTCATGAAACAGTTGGGAAATATTTAATTTTTCATAAATTAGGCTTATAAATACATCATTAACTTTTCGTCTAGAACTGTATTTCCAGTAATGCACAGTTTTTACAGTTCCAATTAGTACATTATAGTAGAATATATCTGTATCTCATATTCACTGCTATTTTTAAGTATTTCTCATGTAATAATTTTTTTACATTAAAAAAATATTATTCCAATTTTAATGTTAATATTTTTAATAATAATAATATATTAATTTTGTTATAAATTTATTGACAAATATTGTTTTAATTTCATTGAAAAATATATTTAGAAAATTTCTCCAATAAAGAAATTAGAACATGCACTGGAAGATCAAATATATCGTATTTTGAGAAAAAGCAGAGTTATTACCAATATAAGGTATGCAGATATATTTAAATTTAATTAAGCAAAATAATTATACAATAAATAATCATTAAGATTATTCAAAGCCAATATTTTATAAAAACCATTACAAAAGTATCAAATTTTGCTTAGTGGGAATTCCTTATTTGCTGTACCTGCAAATCAAGAATTTGTGTATGTTTCTACATCAGATCCTATTATAGAAGATCCTGTTGGTTTCTTTATTTCACAATTGAGAGATTTTTGTTCCATTTCTAAAGATTCAGGTGAAATTTCTTTGTTTTTCAAAATACAGTGATACCTCGGTTCACGAACATAATCCGTTCCTTGACCC
>AYEL01007532.1:0-18361 GCA_000484575.1 Olivierus martensii | reverse complement strand
TATATAATTATATATTATTTATATGTAAATATAAATTAGAATTATTTTATTTACGATAAAATATAATTTTTCTGTATTGTTCAGAAAATACTAATTTTGATTATAAAACATATTTTAGTGATGATACAAGAACATATCGATACGATAATTGTGCGGGTTTGAAATTTGGTGAAAGTCAAAAATACTGTTTGTTCCAGTGATATCAATGCTTAACAATATTATAGCGTATATTAATCTAGAATTTCCAATTTGAGTTTGCTCTTATGATTTCTAATTATAGCAATTATAAATTTCACAGGTTTTGTTATATTATGGTTACAAATCAAATACAATTTTTTGAATTTACGAAACCATTCTGATCTAAAAATAGACGTACAGTTTATTATAACCAATTACTACAATATTTCATAGAATATGTATCGAAAATAAAAGATAAAAATATAGCAAAAAGAATAATTACTATGCTATTTATAATTAGGCATTATAGGCATTATAAGATGTCATTTAGATTTCGCAATGAAGTGGAAAGTACGATGTAATAATATATTGTACTTTCCATCCATTAAATCGATGTATTCAATGTATCTGTCACCGGCATCTTTATCTTTTATTTTTGATACACATGTTTGTATAAAATATTGTATGTATCGATTAACGGACGTTTCGTTATGACCATTATGACACAGTACTACTACCGTCTTATAAATAATATAATGTTTATCATTCTAATGCTAATCAGAAAAAATAAAATGTAACTATTTCCTTCCAATGAATGCTATTTCGTGCTAAATTCAATGGGGTACAGTATACTTACTTGTTAGTGATTTATTATAATACTGTAATTTTTATGCGTTCTAAAGATATTTATTGTTGCTAAACGCTTCTTGTGCAAATAAACTTCGTTTATATGAAAAAGAAGCGTTGCGATTGAATTTTAAAAAGTATATAGTTCTTAAATTCAACTACTATAGATTGTTTATATTTTATATTCAAAATTATCATTTTGTAATCTAAATTAAAGTAATGTTGATACACATGTTTGTATAAAATATTGTATGTATCGATTAACGGACGTTTCGTTATGACCATTATGACACAGTACTACTACCGTCTTATAAATAATATAATGTTTATCATTCTAATGCTAATCAGAAAAAATAAAATGTAACTATTTCCTTCCAATGAATGCTATTTCGTGCTAAATTCAATGGGGTACAGTATACTTAGTGATTTATTATAATACTGTAATTTTTATGCGTTCTAAAGATATTTATTGTTTCTAAACGCTTCTTGTGCAAATAAACTTCGTTTACTTGAAAAAGAAGCGTTGCGATTGAATTTTAAAAAGTATATTGTTCTTAAATTCAACTACTATAGATTGTTTATATTTAATATTCAAAATTATCATTTTGTAATCCAAATTAAAGTAATGCATAAAATATAGATGTGTTTATTTCGATTTAAATGAGTTATCGATATCACGTTAAATAATAACACGTCTGATGATCTATTCTTTACTGTCTTTATTGATAATACTGCATAATATTTGACTTCAATAAATTTTTGAATTATAATTTTGATATATTCACAACTATAATTTAAAGAATTACTAAAATCAAAGCCGGATATTAAAGAATTATTTATATACTTTGATAACATATGAATAATTCTTTTATATCTGGCTTTTATTTCTATAAAAAATAAAGTCCGGATATTAAAGAATTATTTATATACTTTGATAACATATGAATAATTCTTTTATATCTGACTTTTATTTCTATAAAAAATATAGTACCGTTTAATACGAAATTTAAAAAAGTTAGAATTGGCCACTAGCCAATTCATTACAGTAATTTAAATTAAAAACGTTTGTCATTTTCACAATTCTATCACCAGATGGCACTTCCCGCTTTCTGACATTGATATTCAAAATTAGGAGGGATCTGGCAGATGTCAACATTGTTCTACATGTATGTGAAAATGAAAGGATGGAAGTTCATTTGAACTGGACTTTAAAATGACTGATGTCAAATTTACGGAGGTATTTAAAGTATCTCGGCCACTAGCAAAGATTTCGAAAAACGGACAATTCTTGGTGAGTTAATAATCTTTTTAGTTTGTTAATTTATATCTTTAATTAATGTTAACTGGCCCTGATATTTGATGCATATTTAAAAATAAAACAATTCTTGGTGAGTTAATAATCTTTTTAGTTTGTTAATTTATATCTTTAATTAATGTTAAGGGCCCTGATATTTGTTGCATATTTAAAAATAAAATAGAATTGGGTACCTAGAATTGTATCAAAAAATTAAATCTAATAAGTAAATTCAAAATAAAATTAACTTTGATTTCTTGTTTCGTATAATATATTTTAAAAGAGGATAATATTAAGTCTGTTAAGTGATCTTGAAATTTTCAAGTTATGAAGGTCAAAAGGTCTGACTATATTTAAAAATATACAGTCTGATAGATGATTAATCTTTCATAAATGTTTCATCAATCATTTATGAAATATGTAAATACACTCAGGTTCTGTTGAAGTTTTGCTAAAACTCAAATCAATATAGATTATAATATATATGTATTATTATTGAAATACATTTTCAGAATTTTGAATTTAAATTAGATTATTTGCATAATAATTTAAAAAAATATCTATTCGAGAACATATTTGCATTAATTCAAAAAAATGATAAAAAAATGATCTCTTGTTCAATATAGATTATAATATATATGTATTATTATTGAAATACATTTTCAGAATTTTGAATTTGAATTTAAATTAGATTATTTGCATAATAATTTAAAAAATATCCATTCGAGAACATATTTGCATTAATTCAAAAACTTCTAAAAAATGATTTTTTTTAATAATTATCTGCATAATGTGTTCAATATAAATTTAACAAGAGTTTTTTCCTCATATAAAATTTCCTGTATATTATTCTATAGAATTAAAAATATGAATTTTAATTTATTCACAATGGAAGGTTTCAATTTAAATTTTTTTGATCTCTTGTTAAAAAATGATTTTTTTTAATAATTATCTGCATAATGTGTTCAATATAAATTTAACAAGAGTTTTTTCCTCATATAAAATTTCCTGTATATTATTCTATAGAATTAATTTATTCACAATGGAAGGTTTCAATTTAAATTTTTATTTTTCATATATAAATCTTAATGATTCTATTGTTTTGTTAAATTATTTTAAGGCTTTTGTAATATCAAACCGATGTGTTGTGAGAAATGTTAAAACTTTAGAAGTTGAACATATATTTGTATGTGTAGATGTTATTGAAACAATAAAAGTAAGTAGCTTTCATTTTCATTTATTTGAATCATATAAAATTGCAATCAGAAATGTAGAATCTCTCTTTAAGTAGAATTTATTATAATACATGTAGCCTATCCATTGTAATTGTTCTGGCAAGCCAATTTTTCATGCTTGAGCCATTAGCAAAGTATTGTCATAATTTTAGTCATGATTATTATAATCCTCATTTACTCAACAGAATTAGAAAATGTTAGATAAATATGGAGGTGTCAAAAGTACCCTGAGTTGCTTCCAGAAAAGGATGGTACGGCCATGCTTCTCGACTTGGCGGGGGCACTGCCGTGCCCCCAGATTATAATATACAAACACTTATTATTAGTCCTAATATTTTGCTATCATAGAAGTGATTCTACATTATTATTGGATTAAATAAATTTTGATAAATCTAATAAATTTATAAATATTTATATTTATTTTTACTTATTTTGTATCAAAAAATTATAAATTAGATATTTGTAATTCATCTTGAAGTTAATTATTATAAAATGATTACAAGTTATTAGTTATTATTCACTCATATATCTTTAACTTTTTAATTAAAAAGTTTAATTAAAAATTAACAATTTTGCAAATGAATAAAAGTTTTAATTAATAGTATTATTTATTATTATTTTCAGTGGTCACCTGATTCTCGTTATTTATTGTGTAGTATTTTTAAAAGAAACATTGTACAGGTAATTTTAGTTTTAATATTTTTAAATGGAATAAAAGTGCAATACACTTTATATCTATCTATATTATAATGATGAAATTCCATTTTCTTTTTTACATTGTCCTGATAATTTAATTCAATAGTAGGATGATAGAAAAAAATGTTTGTGATTGGCCGAGAATGTCAAGTCAGTCAGCAGAATTAAATCTTAAATCAAAATTTTGTTTTATATTTGCAGTTATATTAATTTTTTTTTCAAATTTTAAAAATAAATATTCAGTATTCAGCATATTTTAAAATAATTAATTATAAATTATTTTTCAATATCAATACAAATTCTTATTCTATTTTCTGCTTTTGTATTTAACTGTTTATCTGTGTGTGCATATATTTTATATATATACATACACACACAAATTGAATGTTGTTATTTTGCTTGTATTATCAAAATAACATTTTGATGAAAATTAATAAAAGTATCAAATTATATATATATGTATACAATATATGCATACACACACATACATATACACATAAAAATATATTAAAATACATATATATATAATTTGATACTTCATTATTTTTCATCAAAGCTAATATTGATTTTTAAGAAATAATTCAAAATATATAATATAAAATGTTTTGAAAAGATTTTATATTATATTCATAAGATGTCTTTCAAATTTAATGGCATATTATAATTGAATTGAAAACATACATAGGAAAAATCTTTAAAAACATTTTTATTTTAATAAGTTAAATCTTCATTAGCAACATGCTAATTAAATTTTTGCTAATAAAGATCCAGTAATAATTGAAAACATTTTCTATTTTGA
Source organism: Olivierus martensii (assembly GCA_000484575.1). Classification (NCBI taxonomy): domain Eukaryota; kingdom Metazoa; phylum Arthropoda; class Arachnida; order Scorpiones; family Buthidae; genus Olivierus; species Olivierus martensii. The sequence goes on along the minus strand of AYEL01007532.1, from coordinate 13,533 downwards.
TAAATTAGACATTTTTTCTGTCTATGTGAAGTTAGTTGAAATAATTTGCAGAATTAATTTAAATGATAAAAATAGCATATTTTTATTCATAATTTTAAATTATATACAGTAAAGTATAAGTTATATAATAACATAATATTATATAAATATTAAATACAGTTATATTTTCTTAGGCTTGGTCAATAGAAGAACCAAGATGGACTTGCAAAATTGATGAAGGATCATTTGGATTAATTGATGCATGTTGGAGTCCAGATAGTAGACATATTTTAACAACTGCTTCATTTCATGTAAGTTTGTAAACAAATTTGTAGAACAAAATGTTTTTTATAGCTATTATTAAGTAAGAGAAGTTTGTTATAATTCAATTAGAGAATTTATATATTTGCCAATCAGGAAATTGCAGATTTCTATAAAGGATGAAGATCTGATTGATGATAAATTCTATCATGATTATATGGATCAATAAAAAATAATAATATACACCATATGACAGGCATGTTTTATTACAAGCAAAAAACTGTGCATCCTTAAATTCTTAAGCATACTTTGGGATGCATGCACTAAGTTTATTATGGGACCATTAATCTAGACCAGGGCTGTCCAAAAGGTGGCCCGCCAAGCCATTTTGTGCGGCCCACAAGGTTTTCACAATTTGTGATATAATATTACTTTTTAATGTTTTTTTCACTTTTATTTATTACTTTTTTTAAGAGATTAATAAAAAGAATCCTAAAATTGAATTATATTAACTCAATTAATTAATTTTTCTTAATTATTAGTAATTATTTAACGATCAACAAGCTATCAATGACATCACATTTTTATAAGACTTTCAACCACGTCAATTTTAGTTTTAGCTATTTCAGTTTAAAGTTTTGAATTATGACTATATATTAGTTATTTTTTGGTTTCTAACACTCATCATTTTAGTGATTGTGTGATCGTTGTTGTGAGATTCTGTTTTAATTTTATTTTACTGTTTAATTTATTTTTATTTTACCATGAGTTGGTTGCATTTGTGAAATGAGTGAGAAAAAACATAAAATAGAAAATGAAAATTGAGTATATGAGAAGCGGTGGGAAAATGACTTTTTCATAACAAATCACATTGGTAAACTGCTTTGTTTAATGAACGTTTTCCTAACTTTTGTGATTTTGGTCGGAAAGTAATGTCAACGTTTGGTAGTACTTATTTGTGTGAAAGTGCATTTCCTAACATGAAAATAGTTTAGAATCGATTTGGAACCTGCCTTGGAGATTCTTCTTTTACATATTCCACGAATAACTACAACAGGAATGGATGTAAATATCCAGCCCTTGTAAATGCTGCTGTCTGTCCTCATTTATCACATTAAATAGGTACACACTTATTTTACAATTTTGAACTGTTTATATTTTATAACTTTTTGTTAACATGTTTATTGGATGCAATTTGTTAAAATATTTTTATAAGTTTTTGTTAACATGTTTATTGGATGCAATCTGGTAAATATAATTTTGTTATAAGGTTTGTAGATATTTTTTAACTGTTTATATTTTATAACTTTTTGTTAACATGTAACATATTTATTGGATGCAATCTGATAAATATAATTTTGTAATAAGGTTTGTTAATCTGGAAATTTTATTTTCAGAATTAACAAACTTTTATTTTCCAAAAAGTGTTATATTTATGCTTTCCGTTTGTTGAGACAATAATGTATCAAGTATCAAAGTCCCTCCCCTGGCAATCTGGTAAATATAATTTTGTAATAAGGTTTGTTAATCTGGAAATTTTATTTTCAGATTAACAAACCTTTATTTTCCAAAAAGTGTTACATTATTGTCTCAACAAACGGAAAGCATAAATATATCAAGTATCAAAGTCCCTCCCCTTTTTTTTTGTAACTGCGGCCCTCCATATGTCTAGTAAACACGGCTATGGCCCTCGGGTTCATTTTAATTGGACAGCTCTGATTTAGACTAATATAAGACTTGATTGTTCAAATTAATGCTATTCTGAATTAATGAAGAATAACAATCCCAGTACATATTTGATCTTAAAAAATATTTAAAACCCAATATTAAAAAATTTTGTGAAAAATGAATGTTTCTGCATATTTATTTATTTAACCATTATAAAATATTTGAGCATAGACAGTGTTCTGTTTATAAGAAAAATTCAGTTCTCTACAGTTCATTTTGAAAGACAATGAAAGAGTTATGGGGGCATGTATTGCAGAAGTTATTTAATTTTGTTAACAAAATTGGATTAACAAAATTTTTCATTTTTCACAAAATTTTTTAATATTGGGTTTTAAATATTTTTTAAGATCAAATATGCACTGGGATTGTTATTCTTCATTAATTCAGAATAGAATTAATCTGAACAATCAAGTCTTATATTAGTCTAGATTTATATGTTAACCAAATATTTTAATTAAAAAAATTTAAATTTAATATTAATCATAACATTACCAATGGACTGTATAAAAATAAATGAACTGACTAGTAGTTATATTTTTAAGTTGAGAGTAATTTGGATAGTCTGAAATTTTATTCTAAAGTACATATAGTTATTATGATGTTGAGAATTCAGTGCATTAATAACTGATTATAAATTTTTGAAAATCTTAACAACAGATTCATCTATCATAATATTAAAGTTAATGAACTTAAACTTATTTAACTATAAATATTAGTAACTTTAATAATAATGATAAGAAAAATCATTAAATCAGTTATTATTGAGTTATTATGCCCATGAATTTCTTGCAATTCATTTTCTTTTCATAGATAAGAATATATATATATATATATGAATATGATATCAAAATAGACTTTTTTTATTTTTCATAGGGATACTATATAATACTGTAGACCTCAGTATGACACAGGTTCATGTAATATGGATTCTTATGACATGACAAAAAATATTGACATTGCTCCTATAACATGATAAAACAGTCCCAAATAACACAATAGATAAATTTGACATTTTCATACGCTAATTGGAACTATCATATGAAATATTTTTCTGGTTTTGTTTTATATGTTAACCAAATATTTTAATTAAAAAAATTTAAATTTAATATTAATCATAACATTACCAATAGACTGTATAAAAATAAATGAACTGACTAGTAGTTATAGTTTTAAGTTTAGAGTAATTTGGATAGTCTGAAATTTTCTTCTAAAGTACATATAGTTATTATGTTGAGAATTCAGGGCATTAATAACTGATTATAAATTTTTGAAAATCTTAACAACAGTCATCTATCATAATATTAAAGTTGGTGAACTTACTAATATTTATAGTTAAAACTTTAATAATAATGATAAGAAAAATCATTAAATCAGTTATTATTGACAGAGGATGAGTCACATTTTAATAATTTATAAAAGATTCAAATACCAGTAGCTATATAGCCATTCCCTGACTTGCTTAAGAATTATGATTTTTGTAATTTACACAAGTTGAATTTTACTTAAGTCAGAAAAATAATTTTTTAGCAAAAACTCAAAGGATTAAATGACTATTTAATGATTGCACCTCTAAAACATTATGCTGCCATATTGCTCCCTAACTGAAAATGAGATAATTCCACATGAAATGATATCATATCAGTAATATGATATTTAAGATCAACAAATAATACACAAAAACATAAATAAATCAAATAAATATGAAGTTTTAATAATGTAAACTGACATGTTTGAATTTATTATCTATAGTACTAATACAGTAGTTATATATCTGAAAAAATATGGAAAATATTTTACATAAAGTTATATATGTAAGAAATGGCTGTATATAATCATTATATTTATATAATTGATTGTTATATTTACTCATATTAAATTTCTCAAAAATTTCAAAATAATTAACTTTGGTTTTGAGTATTTGGCAGTTTTTAAATTTATAAATCATTCTGTTTCTGGAATATATTACTTGACTAAATTGATATGTAAAAACATGAAAAAAAATCACATATAAGATTGTGAAGTTTTTCAAACAAATAGTAATGTTTTTAAATTTATAAATCATTCTGTTTCTGGAATATATTACTTGACTAAATTGATATGCAAAAACATGAAAAAAAATCACATATAAGATTACTATTTGTTTGAAAAACTTCACTATCATTAATTTTATAAGTCGTCTGTAAAAATTAATGAATTCTATCATATGACTCTAGGGTCCCATTATTCCATTTTTAAAAGTTTATTATGATCAAAACTAGATAATTATTATATCAATAATATTGGTCTGATATTGATCATTTTCAACATACTTGATTCTGTAGAGTAGTGGTCTCCAAACTTTTTTGACTGCATACCCCTAAGACAGAAAAAATAAATGGTGCGTACCCCCATCTGACTGAGCAGATATCTATTGTAATTAGTACTTTAAAGAGGAAATAAAGCCTTATGTAATATCCAAAAAAGCTATAATTGCACATTATTTTTATTATAACATAGATGCATATTTATTTTTCTTATTAAAATTTAATGAGAAGAATGGGCTTACATTTGTTTAATAATTTCTGAAAATGCTGGATTGATGATATCTGAAACTGCGATACGAAGGTCTGGTTCCAAATTTAATTTATTTCGATATTTGGTTTTAATAATCAGTGATCTAGCAGCTAGTAGAGTCTGCAAACAATATTTAAAAATTGTTTTCACTGTACCGCAGGTATCGTCTCGGGTATCCCCTGGGGTACGCGTACCCTACTTTGGAGACCACTACTGTAGAGATTATAATAATAATTAAATTTCAGTCAAATTATGTTTATTAGATGTTATCTCACTGCATGTGAACTTGTTATTATATCAATAATATTGGTCTGATATTGATCATTTTCAACATACTTGATTCTGTAGAGATTCTAATAATAATTAAATTTCAGTCAAATTATGTTTACATGCAGTGAGATAACATCTAATAAACTTTTTTTTTCTTATTATGTGATCTACAATTGATCATTTTTTTAATAACCCAGATTTTTTTTTATAAGTCCTGAATAATATATATAAATTTTATTCAAATTTCTTATTTCCATGAGATATTTTATTTTCACTTGTAAATATCTTTTATTATGTCAGAAATATGGATCCCTTATAAATAATTTTTAACAGACTTGATTTCCTAGTGAATTGCAATAATATTGGTTTCATTAATTTTTTGATTTTTTAGAAATATGACATAATTTCTGAATAAAAATTAAATTTTTGTACCATTCAGTTATGATATTCATCATTAATTGATAATTTTTCTTTAATATATTTATGTATAAAAGGAACATTATGAATCTGCCTTATATATAACTAATCTCATTTTATTTATAGAATGATGAAATGACTTTTATATTAATCACCAAGATTGCTCAAACAAAATAAATATTAATAAACAAGTTCCTTAGCAGTCAAACTGCTAAAGAACTTGTTTATTGATATTGAAATTACTTTAAAAATTTAAAATTTATAAAAATACATTTTGAATTTTTTTATGACTTATCCACTTTCATCCCTTAACAATATTAAACTCTATTTATTTAAATAAAACTAATCAATTTATTTTGAAAATTGTATACCATTCTCCAAACTTTTTTGACTGCATACCCCTAAGACAGAAAAAATAAATGGTGCGTACCCCCATCTGACTGAGCAGATATCTATTGTAATTAGTACTTTAAAGAGGAAATAAAGCCTTATGTAATATCCAAAAAAGCTATAATTGCACATTATTTTTATTATAACATAGATGCATATTTATTTTTCTTATTAAAATTTAATGAGAAGAATGGGCTTACATTTGTTTAATAATTTCTGAAAATGCTGGATTGATGATATCTGAAACTGCGATACGAAGGTCTGGTTCCAAATTTAATTTATTTCGATATTTGGTTTTAATAATCAGTGATCTAGCAGCTAGTAGAGTCTACAAACAATATATAAAAATTGTTTTCACTGTACCCCCAGGTATCGTCTCGCGTACCCCCTGGGGAAGCCTAATTTTTTTTATATTCATCATTATTTTAATTTAAATTTTGAAACATTTTGAAAAGACTTTTATTTCAGTAAAAATTAAAATAAATTTATTTTCAATATAGCAAAAACTTTTAAATTTATAATTTAGATGAGAATAACAGTATGGTCTCTTATTACAAAAACAGTATCATATTTAAAATACTGTAAAGCAGCTAATCCAGGATTGTCTTTTCGACAAGATGGTAGATTTTTAGCATTGGCAGAAAGAAGAGACTGCCGAGATCATATCAGTATCATAGTATGTTCTACTTGGCAGCTTGTTAAGGTATTTAAAATATTTTTTAGTATGATAATGAATTAGAGAATGATTTTATAAATACAGCAGAATTTCAAAAATATCAGTATCATAGTATGTTCTACTTGGCAGCTTGTTAAGGTATTTAAAATATTTTTTAATATGATAATGAATTAGAGAATGATTTTATAAATACAGCAGAATTTCAATAATTAAATAATTAGCAAATAAAATAAGATTATTTTTTATATAAATGATTAAAAAAATATTAAATCCATATAGTTTTTTTAATAATGTATTATTTATAATTATAGTATAATGAATGCTTTAAATTTTTTAGTTGCTATTTATGTGACAAGTAATTAAATAATTGAATAGATTATTAGTGATTGACTCTTGGATGAATATTTTAAATATTTTTGATAAATCAGTTGAAAATAAATTAAAAACTACAAAATGTATTTATTCATTAGCATTTTGAAACAGATACTAAAGATTTAGCTGGTGTGTCTTGGTCTCCAGATGGAATGGTACTTTGTGTTTGGGAAGCATTAACAGAAGATGTAAGTTTTTATTAAAATAATAATAATATTTTGAAATTTAGCAATATTTTAATTTTTTACTAAAATTAAATTTTTTTAGTACAAAGTTTTAATTTATTCTCTGGATGGCTTTTGTTTAATGACTTATAAATCCTATTCTTGGGCACTTGGTATTAAATCAGTGAGTTGGTCCCCTACAGGACAATTTCTTGCCATTGGAAGTTATGATCAAAAAGTAAGTACTTTTAAAATAATATGCATTAACATTGAATAAAAAACAAATATTTAAAATAATATTTATCATACTGGTAATATGATGAAGATAAACATTTTGCTATATCAATATAGAAAATCATAGTTAATAGAGAATTATTTTTTCTTAAATATACCTAATATGAAACAACTAATTAACTTATTTCACAATTATATAATATATAAGAGTAAACAAATTAATGTTATTAAATACAGGAATATCTTGTATAGCACTGTTTTGAACAATGCAGTTTTTATCATTACACTTATGTGAGGCCCGCGAGCCCGTGGTTTTTATCATTACACTTATCAATATTGGCAAAATTAATTGGCACCCCCAAGTGCTGCAGTTGATGGTTGAGAGCCATGCTTATGCATGTAGTTTTTCGATTGGCTCTCATATATAGACATTTTTTCCCCACGGCATTTTATTATTTACATTAATATTAGTATTTAATATTCTTTTATTATTTAAGTATGGGTGAAAAGAGACAAAACAAAGAAGTCACTGCTGGAGTATAACAAAAACAATGCAAATGGTTGACATTAAAGAAAAAACTTGAAATTGTAAAATGTCATGAGAATGGCGCTTCATTTGCTAAAATAATGTGAGAATTCAATGAATGAGTCATCTGTATGAATAATTATTCAGAGCAAAGAAAAGATTAAACAATATGGAATGAACACCACTTCTTATATGTTAAAAATAATCACAAGAAATCAATCTTCTATAATGGAAAATATGGAATACCTTCTAATGATCTGGATTAAAGATTGTAATCGGAAAAAGATTCCTTTGAGTCAAATGATAATCCAGGCAAAGGCAACAAGTCAAAACCAATTAAGTTGAAATCCATTATAAATGGACCTCGAACAGTTCAGTTTTGCATAGCGTGGATGCTTCTTGGAATCAATTAACTGTACTATATAAGGTATTCCTGTATAAATTTGATCTTTTCATTTCTACTTAATTTCAAGTCTTTATAGAAATAACTTATATGCTTTCTAAAATTATCTTGCATACTTTTAATGTCAATTTATTAAATAAAATTTTCACATTTAACCCTTTATAATTCTGTGGGATTGAGGTGATTGACTTTAGATGCAATTTAAATGCCAAGCAGCAAAAAATAAGTTAAATTAGGATTCTGATACCAGGTGTGATATATTACTACACTCACATCAGATATATATTTTTAGAATTAATGTCTGGGAAGTTTTAATAGATACATGAGTAAGTGGCACTCAGAGTCCAAAGTGACGTTGGAAGTTTGTAGGAGTAAAGGCAATAATATTAATCAACATATAAAAATAAAATATTTATTAAAATAATAAGGTTAATATATGATGATACAAGTTATTCAATACTATGCATAAGTAGATTATAAGGATGAATATAGAAATATCACAATTGAACAAACTAATGAAACAATCCTAACAAAAAGTTCCTAGCCTTAAAATGGAGATTATATCTGAGCATAAACAATACCATTGAGAGAGAGTACTTAATCTTTCATTATTTTCTTAGTTTCTCCAGTTCTCTTCTCACATTATACTATTAAAGACTAAATAAGATAGTTGCAACAATAAACAGGAAAGAACATATGTCAACAGAACCATAGACACATACAAGTTTTGATTTTTGGATTTTAATACCATTGAGAGAGAGTACTTAATCTTTCATTATTTTCTTAGTTTCTCCAGTTCTCTTTTCACATTATACTATTAAAGACTAAATAAAATAGTTGCAACAATAAACAGGAAAGAACATATGTCAACAGAACCATGGACACATACAAGTTTTGATTTTTGGATTTGTATATAAAAATAAAATATTTATTAAAATAATAAGGTTAATATATGATGATACAAGTTATTTAATACTATGCATAAGTAGATTATAAGGATGAAAATAGAAATATCACAATTGAACAAACTAATGAAACAATCCTAACAAAAACTTCCTAGCCTTAAAATGGAGATTATATCTGAGCATAAACAATACCATTGAGAGAGAGTACTTAATCTTTCATTATTTTCTTAGTTTCTCCAGTTCTCTTCTCACATTATACTATTAAAGACTAAATAAGATAGTTGCAACAATAAACAGGAAAGAACATATGTCAACAGAACCATAGACACATACAAGTTTTGATTTTTGGATTTTTGTCATCTGTCTGTCCATTCAATCTAGAATTCATTCTTCTTCTCTGGTTTAATTAATCTTTTAATTAGGATTGATAGCTAAATCTGTTAATTTTGCTGTTACGATTTTGTTTATTGGAAACTTCATACTTTAGTTTCCTCTCCTGTTTAATATATGAAACTTATTTTCTTTACAAGATATTTTTTATGGAAGTATTTAAATAAATTATTATATACATTTCAATTTCTTACTTATACCAAATGTTATTTTAAAAATAAATGTAAAAATCTATTTGTTTCATTAATTGTTACAATTGATTTAAGCATTAAATATATATTTGAATAACATAGGTAACATTTATTTATGTAATAAGAGGGACAGATTTTGATAATTTTTGCTATTATAAATTATTAAATCACCTTTTGGTCTATACCTTCTTAGCTTTAAAGTAATTACAATAATTTATTATTCTACAGACAATAGTTTGTTTTATTGTTCCACATAGTTCTTATTGTTCATAGAAGATACCTACATATAAATTAATGCGAGTCAGATAAGTTCATGAGAAAAAGGGAGGAAGAGGGAATGGAATCCCACAAGTTTCAATACATTATAATTTTATCTCCATGAATTTAATTCATTACGTTTGAATAATACATTCATCTGCAAATGCTAAAAATTTTATTCCAATGGATAAATCTTTATTTGCAGTTAAATTTTGATACAAAAATTATTATATGTATAATCCTCAACTTATTTGACCATTTGTATTTATAATGATGAAACAAGCCTATGCACAATGATCTGATGTACTGATATCATCCATCATCCATTTTTTGTGGTTTCTGTAGTTTAATACAGACTCCTTAAAGCAAGGAGCAATTGAAATTATATATAAATATAATATATATTTATATATAATTTCAATTGCTCCTTGCTTTAAGGAGTCTGTATTAAACTACAGAAACCACAAAAAATGGATGATGGATGATATCAGTACATCAGATCATTGTGCATAGGCTTGTTTCATCATTATAAATACAAATGGTCAAATAAGTTGAGGATTATACATATAATAATTTTTGTATCAAAATTTAACTGCAAATAAAGATTTATCCATTGGAATAAAATTTTTAGCATTTGCAGATGAATGTATTGAGGCCCGTCTCCCTCCGACTTTTTTTTATTTTAAAAAATAAAAAATAATTAAATTCACATAATTAAAAGAAATTTTTATTTTTATTTGATTTTTTATTAATATTTAATGTATTGAAATGTAGTTATTATATTATATTCCTAATAAGATGACATAAAAATCGGGTATACAGAATGTAGTGTTTAATATTTCGTATTTTTAACATAAAACATACATAATAAGATGAATTAAATCACAAGGAATAAAATTAATGTTTTGCAACAAAAATACAAAAAAAAATCCTATTACACCAACTCGTATTTCTCCTCATTGTACACGTACATACATCATATGTGAATGACAGTAGAAAAAGAAATTTTTACAACTTTACTCACTGTCGACATCAGATGCAATTTCTGGAGACTGTTTACATAATTTCTATATAATAAAAATAAAAAATTTCTTTTAATTATGTGAATTTAATTATTTTTTAAAATAAAAAAAAAACGTCAAAGAGAGACGTGCCTCGAAGCTGCAACCTTGAGATTATGGGATCGGTACGAACGCACTATGCTACGATCATAGTGTTAGAAACGCTCTCTTTCTCTTTCTTATTTCTTAAGCTCCCCGAAACTAAATTTTAAATGCTAATATTTTTATTTATAAGGTGTATTGACACAAACACTCTGACACATATAGCTCCCCGAAACTAAATTTTAAATGCTAATATTTTTATTTATAAGGTGTATTGACACAAACGCTCGGACACATATACGATATTTTTTGTTCTAGATTACATCAGTTCAGTTTCATCAAAATCGGCGGGTCCTCTCCTTGTGAGATCATAGATTGAGGCAATCAGAAGCTGGAAATGTCCTAATATATGGATTTCCAACTAACAATATTAATTATGAAACTATAAATTATTATAATAAGATTAACAAACATGAAACTACAGAAACCACAAAAAATGGATGATGAAATTTAATTAAAAAAATAAGCATTATTAATAATTAATACTTATCAAAATATAATGAATAAGGTGTCTCCTAATATATGGATTTCCAACTAACAATATTAATTATGAAACTATAAATTATTATAATAAAATTAACAAACATGAAACTACTGAAACCACAAAAAATGGATGATGAAATTTAATTAAAAAAAATAAGCATTATTAATAATTAGTACTTATCAAAATATAATGAATAAGGTGTCTTTTTTATTCCTGTGAAATTTAGAGAGACCTTGAGAACTCTGTTTTCTTGTAAATTCCTAAAAGTGTTATTTTAAGAATTATCATACCAGGAGCAGTAATGTTTTTTAAAACTTTTTGATTTATATTATTTTTCAAACATTTTTCTATATTTTAAAAAATTTAATAGCATAACTTTTAAAAAATTTTTGCATAAAAATTAAATTACAAGGGGGAGTGTTAACTTTTTGGATATATGATATTGCTACATAATTACATTTTAAAATAACTTTTAACTATATTATATCAAAATTATGTTATAAATGTAAAAAATTTTTAATAATATATTATTTATAAATTTACTGTATCATTTTTCAATATTAATGTAATTTTCTTTTAATTATAATAATATTTAAGTATCATAAATTACTTCTTAAATTATTTATAGAATTTGATTCAGTCAATAATTTATAGTTATTAAAACTAAGTCAGGAAAACCATAATAATAATTGCAATATGATAGCATTACTTGTAATAATGATTCTAATGATAATTTATTATCAATAATAATAGTATTGCTTAGTGTAGTTCAATCGCATTACAGAATATGATAGCATTACTTGTAATAATGATTCTAATGATAATTTATTATCAATGATAATAGTATTGCTTAGTGTAGTTCAATCTCATTACAGTAATTTTATAATCATTTCTGAGATTTTACTAAATAAAATTACAATTTTATGGTATATTAAATTATAGTGATTATTTAAAAAATATTTTGAATATCAAAATTTTTATATAAAATTGAATTTAAATAAGATTGGGAGCACTTGTATATAATATAATATATATTATGTTTGTGCTATCTCTTGCTACATCTCATGACTATGTTTGAAATTTTAAAAATGTTTTAAATTTTTAAAATTTTAAAAATTCATGACTATTTTTTAAAAATTTAGTTTATGCAAAAAATTACAGAAAAAATTATTTAACTCAAGATATGATCTTAGAAAATGCTATTATTGTCCAGTTTTACTCTATATCTAATTTAATATAAATTAAATGTTAGTATCAAATTACTAGTTAATACTGTAGAAGAATAAACTGAATTATAGTATTTCCTTTTTTTAGAAAATATGATTATCAATGCTATTAATAATAATAATAATTTTTGCCATGTTTATCCATTATAGGTCCGTCTTTTGAACCGAATCACATTCAAAGCATGGGCAGAATTTGGTTTTCCTGTTAAAATCACTACTGATATGGTAAATATTCTAAATTCTATTCTATATGATATTTATAAAAAATTTTTCTAAATTGTATTAACATAAAATTATGAAAGACTGAAGTAACATTAAATATAATTGAACACTATTTTTCAAATTTTAATTATTCGGTTTTGTAATTAAGAAAATAATTAAGTTCAATAATGTTATATTTTCAAAAATTGTTTCTTTTTAACATTAGAAATTTTATTTTATGAAACTTTCTTAGGTATTAATACATATTTCTTTTAATTCTTATTTAATTTTATAAATATTCAGATTAATTAACAAAATAACTTCATAAAGATCATCATAATATGTATCAAATTACTAGTTAATACTGTAGAAGAATAAACTGAATTATAGTATTTCCTTTTTTTTAGAAAATATGATTATCAATGCTATCCACCGATTTTGATGAAACTGAACTGATATAATCTAGAACAAAAAATATCGAATATGTGTCTGAGTGTTTGTGCCAATACATCTTATAAATAAAAATATTAGCATTTAAACTTTAGTTTCGAGGAGCTTAAGAAATAAGAAAGAGAAAAAGAGCATTTCTAACGCTACACTTGTAGCATAGTGTGTTCGTGCCGATCCCATAATCTCAAGGTTGTGGCTTCGAGGCCCGTCTCTCTCTCTGATATTTTTTTTTTATTTTAAAAAATAAAAAATAATTAAATTCACATAATTAAAAGAAATTTTTATTTTTATT
>AYEL01007440.1:0-104854 GCA_000484575.1 Olivierus martensii | reverse complement strand
TTTTCGTTATATTCTATACTGGTAACTCTTTCAAATATCTTTGTTGTAGTACTGGATGTTAGCTCTGTGTCCTCCAGCAGGTTTATGCACCACTTTGCCAATACTTTTTCAAGGTTAGTAAGTTGGCACTAGTGTTTCCGGGCAGGAATTCCTTCCCGCCCGTTCCCAGAAATACACTAAATACTGTTGGTGGTCTCTTGCTCGCCAGTTTCTTCTTCTGTTTTTTTGCTAAAGTTTTTACAAAATTATACTTACTCATGCTGTGTGGTACCAGTACGTAGCCGTCAAAATCGTCCGTGGGCCTTTGCGCACACATCGTGCCCTCACTTTCCAAATTTTTCATGGCCATGCTTCTTTTTACCGAATTAAGTATGCTCGTAATAAAAGATTTTTTATAACCATGCTGCTCTCCTATTTTAGTAATATAGTTCATTTCATCTCTAAGATCTTCAGTTTTATTACTATACAATATGGCGCTTCGAAACAAGGACCTGAACGCGGCTTTTTTATATGCAACAAGGTCATCCGAGCAATTGGGAATTATTTTTGGTTTATAAGTTGGTTTTCTGTAGACTGACGTTACAATATTCCCTTGCTCTGCTACAGTTTTTATATCCAGGTAATTAACCACATTCTCATTCTCTTGTTCCAATTTTAGTGTAAGGCCATATGCCTCTACGCTGAATTCATTTGCCAGCCTCTGTATATTCTCGTTACTTGACCATCTGTCAGTATGTCGTCAACATATCGTACATAAAATTTTAAATCCGGTTGGAACATACTCATTTTCTCTGATTCTATGCTTCTCACCATTAACTCAGCTAACACTCCTGCGATTGGGCTACCTATCGGCACACCCCTTGTTTGCTGGTATATACTGTCTTTAAACATATAATAAGTGCTATAACAAATTGTGTGCGCTATTTCTCTAAGTAGTGGGAACAGAGATTGGGTTCTGGTACATTTTCCAAAAGGAATCTATAAAAAAGTAAGCATGTAGGCTCTAGGTATAGAGATGGATATAAACTTTCGAAATCATACTTTACAAAGGTGTCATTTTCGTTATATTCTATACTGGTAACTCTTTCAAATATCTTTGTTGTAGTACTGGATGTTAGCTCTGTGTCCTCCAGCAGGTTTATGCACCACTTTGCCAATACTTTTTCAAGGTTAGTAAGTTGGCACTAGTGTTTCCGGGCAGGAATTCCTTCCCGCCCGTTCCCAGAAATTTTTTTCATTTTCCCGTTCCCGAATCCCGAGAAAAATTTCTCGGGAAATGAGGAAAATCGGCTCCTTGAATCCAGTAATACCCACAATGGGAAATAAATGTACTACTCACAATGTATTTTTTTTTTTTAATATTTTTCCTATTTATCTCTATCTAAAGTTACATTGTGTTACAATATTACACGCCACCAGAAATCTACGCACAACACTAGAATCAGATAACACATGACCAGCTAATTTTAGCTCTTGTAAATCGAGCACATTTCATCATGGAGAACAGAAAACGGTTTGTACATATTTACACAGAAAAATATTTATTTTCACAACCCAGAATTTGACAACAAAGTCATAAAAATTACCTTAGATTTCGGGTGAAATCTAAAGTAATTTATCGTAATATGACGTATTCAAATCCTGGGTTGTGAAAATAAGCATTTATATATAAATTGTTTCTGTTCTCCAAGATGAATCGTTTCCACAAACTGACAGCTAATATTACCAACTACATTCGATCAATTTGTCCGAGGCCGACGATTGTGATGTATATGACTTGTTCTTGGTTCTCTCAGCTGCTGTAAGTAAATCAATCTATTTAGAAACAACTTGCACTGCTAATTTTCTAATATTACCATAATTTCCAATCTCATATCCAGGACCAACTCACATATGATCGAGCTGAGCACCTGCTCAGGACACCAAAAGGCGCTGGCGTATTTTGCATTTTGTTATTATTATTGTAGTAAGATACAATTAATTTTTACACATAATTTAAACGATGAACAGAATGGGGACCCTCCGGCGCTCCCAGAAGAAGGGTAATGATTCATGCAATGATATATAATAAACCGTATAATCAATGGTAATAAAGATATATAGATTCAAAGAATTTATTGTATATAATATTCGGTACACTATATATCAGTAAACCGCAGACAAAACGATAACAGAAAAATAATACTATATAAATACAGAACAATTCAGAGTTTATTGTGAGTTGACTAAGTGAAATTTGAAGAAATAAATAAGAATAAGATATATTAAGAAATAATTTGATTATGAAAGCAGAGATAAATCCCTAATATGTCCGAAAAATAATTTCAAATAAATTTTTTTAATATATTAATAGACACAATTTTAATATCAATGCAAGACAGATTTAAATTATTATACATGAAGAAACTTTGGGTTTTTATATAGCATAAATAAACTATAAGAAAAACAAAAGCTTCTTAAAAATTGTTGTAATTTTCAATTGACTCTAACTGCAGGATCAGAAGGTGACATAAATTGCGGTAAGACCAATTGTTGATAAGAGGACGGTGTCAACTTACTACCTTGAAAAAGTATTGGCAAAGTGGTGCATAAACCTGCTGGAGGACACAGAGCTAACATCCAGTACTACAACAAAGATATTTGAAAGAGTTACCAGTATAGAATATAACGAAAATGACACCTTTGTAAAGTATGATTTCGAAAGTTTATATCCATCTCTATACCTAGAGCCTACATGCTTACTTTTTTATAGATTCCTTTTGGAAAATGTACCAGAACCCAATCTCTGTGCCCACTACTTAGAGAAATAGCGCACACAATTTGTTATAGCACTTATTATATGTTTAAAGACAGTATATACCAGCAAACAAGGGGTGTGCCGATAGGTAGCCCAATCGCAGGAGTGTTAGCTGAGTTAATGGTGAGAAGCATAGAATCAGAGAAAATGAGTATGTTCCAACCGGATTTAAAATTTTATGTACGATATGTTGACGACATACTGACAGATGGTCAAGTAACGAGAATATACAGAGGCTGGCAAATGAATTCAGCGTAGAGGCATATGGCCTTACACTAAAATTGGAACAAGAGAATGAGAATGTGGTTAATTACCTGGATATAAAAACTGTAGCAGAGCAAGGGAATATTGTAACATCAGTCTACAGAAAACCAACTTATAAACCAAAAATAATTCCCAATTGCTCGGATGACCTTGTTGCATATAAAAAAGCCATGTTCAGGTCCTTGTTTCGAAGCGCCATACTGTATAGTAATAAAACTGAAGATCTTAGAGATGAAATGAACTATATTACTAAAATAGGAGAGCAGCATGGTTATAAAAAATCTTTTATTACGAGCATACTTAATTCGGTAAAAAGAAGCATGGCCATGAAAAATTTGGAAAGTGAGGGCACGATGTGTGCGCAAAGGCCCACGGACGATTTTGACGGCTACGTACTGGTACCACACAGCATGAGTAAGTATAATTTTGTAAAAACTTTAGCAAAAAAACAGAAGAAGAAACTGGCGAGCAAGAGACCACCAACAGTATTTAGTATATTACGGAATGAGAAAGACCCCCTAAAAGAGTATGAAAAAATGGGGGTCTACAGGATACCAGTGAAAAATGTTAAGACTGAACAACACTCGACATACATAGGGATGCTTCGAGAACCCTCAAGCAGCGATTAGATGAACACAAAAGGGATGTAAAGTCAGGTAAGTTAAGCACAACATTGGCTATGGAAGCGTACGAGAATAACACAAGAATTTATTGGGAAGACGCAAAAGTGATAAGGTGGGTCGAGAAAAAGACACATGGATACACAGCAGAAGCATTAGAGATATTAAAAAGAGACAGAGCAAAAGAGAGTTTATTGAATGAGAAAGTTACAGGAATACCCAAGGCATGGGAGTATGCCATAGAGAATTTTTAAAATATATGGAACTCTTTTAATTTATAGATCAGAGAAAGGACTGATATAGTAATCTAAGTTTAGTATTATTTTTTCGGTTTTCATATAAGTATATTTTAAAATACCTCCGTTACTTGTATGTAGTTACTTTACTAATGCGGCAAATGGTAAAAATCTTATGTAACCGTGTAACCTTTTTTTGTTGTTTTTTCTTATTTTAGATTATGTATTTTGAATATTTAAAACTCTAAATGCTCTTAAAAAGCTGTTAAATGTATTCGAAAAATATTCTGTATTTAAATGTATGAACCTGAGGATGGCGATACACAGCCGAAAACGTTCATTCGCTAATAAATCATTTTTTAGAATACACCTCTACTGCATTATAGTGCTTGTAATTCTTAATATTTAGAATAATATGTGATTTAGAACAATCAAAATTGAAGTATGCTTCTAGAGATCATGTTTTATTGCCTTTGTTCACATGCCATTCCCACTGATGCACCACCTCCAAATGTTTTGACGTCAGGAAAAGATTTAGAGTTGTCTGAAATTTGATCTTTTTGTTTGTTTACATAATTTTGATAAGAGATATATGGGCAGATACCCTGACATGAAACTGTACATTTTCAGGTAAACCACTAAAGGGTTAAATATGTAATTTGAGATCAGTACCATGCAAAGAAATTAGCTACCCCTATTCAATCAATAAAACAAAAATTAGAAAATTAATAGTCATAACTGTACAACTCTAAATAATTTCATTTATTATTTTATCAGTAATAATACCTAACAGCCATAACATAACTTTTTGGAAATTATAATAAATTACAAAATTTTCATTGCATAAAATTGTAATATTAAATAAACTTCAAACTTCACTACACACAAAAATTAAATATCTAATTAGATAACAAATAATTTAATATCTTCAAAAATAATATATTTATAGGAAAACAAAACAATTTACAAGAAATAAGTTTGGTGTGCTTTATTAAGAACAAATTCTGATAAAAGATTGTGTAAATCAATCTCATCCAAAAATTTATGCTCTATTGCTATAATTGATAAATTTGCTAGGCGTTCTTTTTGCATTGTTACTCTTAATTTGGAAAAAGAAGGTTGGCCAGATGCTACAAAAACGGACAGAGTTAAAATGATCCTAAGTGCGACAAATAAATAAGGAAATGTGTCTTGAAGATTGTTTTTAAATATATATTGAAACACCTTATATGGCTGAAAACAATGTTTTCTGCTTTTATGTGTGTCCTTATTGATAAAATTTCATCAAATAAATCATATCCATCAATATCGGATTCTTTTCTTTGCACATCAGTTAATTTCAGATGATCTTTGCGTGATTCTAATATTTGCCTTTGTGTAAAATATTATTTCAGTTAGTTGCTTTGTAAATTGATGTTAGAATTGATTTTTATTTTTTAATTTATCTTTTTCAAATGAATAAAATTTTCAAATTTACATATTAAGGAAATAAGCTTCCTTTTCCCTCTTATTTTGTGCTATTGGTTTTCAATTTTATTTTATGTTTTGTTTTATGTTTTTGTGACATTCACTTTGGCCACCCATGTGTAATGCACGCCTTGCACATATATCAGTCACGGCACTGTTTGAAAAGAAAGTAAATGCCACTGACTACTGTATTTTAAATAGTCAATTATTTAGAAAAACTGTTTATTGAAACAGTCTGTTCCCACCTTTTTTTAAATAACTAGCATTTACTGTATTGTTATAATTTTATATACTAATATACCAACCTGTGAAGCCAATATCTGTAATAAATTGGTAGAATTGCTTTATTTCCCTCTTTTTGATATTTATCAATATTCATTTCTAACCTAGTTACAGCTATACCAATATATTCTTCAACAGAAAGGTATGACAGACTACTGCTGGTAAGTCCATTATGAATTTTAATCACATCATTAATACATAATGTAGGAAAATTGTTGGCAACATTAATGCCACATCCTATAAATAAAAATGATAATTTTGAGATTATTTAAAGTTTATGAATATATATTAAAATAAAAATTCAAAAATAACAATACCAATAAAACAATGTATGGTTTCTCCTTCAATAGAAGAATCAATAATAATCCCTCCAATTTTCGTTTTATTATAATAAATATCATTTGGCCATTTTATATTTAATTCAATATTCTAAAAAGTATTTAAAAGTTTGTTTTAATAATAATAGTAATAGTAATAATAATAATAACGATGATGATGATGATTATGATGATGATGTTAAAAAAGAATAATCTAAAAAGTATTTAAAAGTTTGTTTTAATAATAATAGTAATAGTAATAATAATAATAATAACGATGATGATGATGATTATGATGATGATGTTAATAAAGAATAATAATAATAAACTATGAAAATATATTATAATGAAATAGTACATGCTGCAACAAGGATAGTGCAAAATAAACATATTTGTATATAAGATTTAGATAGGGGATCTTATTGGTAAAGTATATTCCATCCCCTAAGTAATGTATCTCCCTTGGTAAGTAACAATGTAATTAGTATTAACATAGTAAAATGCAACTTGACTATTCAGTGAAAAGTGTATCATTGATGATATTTAATTAATGATTACCAAAACTGGGAAATCTTGTTAACTTATGGCATAGAGAGAAGAAATAAATAAATAAATAAATCATGCACCCATGCTATGCAGTAACAAAATTAGAAATTGGCAGCATAATTTACATGCAAAAATTTCCACACTTTTCAAAAGATATTTTCCATATTGAAATGTTACAAAAAAAAAAAACAGTTAATCAATGCTGCACAATTATCATGCAGAATCTGCTTTCAACATCAATCTTAGAACTAACAAAACTAGACATAGAAGATTTACTGCAACATTTGATAGCTACACACATTAACACACACTGAGGAAATATCTTATACAGGCAGTCCCGAGTTAAGTAAGTGAATTGTTCTGTGAAACACTATGCAAGTCAAAATATACACACACACAAGGTGGCCATAAAATAACATGAGGTGTTCAGATCCCTATAGTGAGTCATATATTGGACGAAATGGAAACAAAATTCGGTGGACATACACGGTGGAACATGCAATTTCGATTTTGAAAGAAAACAAATTTAGTAACAAAAGTTGCCAACAGGGAAATTATGGTGCTGCAGAAGTGTAGAATGTGTGATTAATGAATGTGTAATTGCCAAATGAGATAGCACACATTAAGTTTCTGAACAATACATTTGGCAATGTTTACTGTTAATTACACGAGGTTCAATATGACCACCATTCACATGTTCCAAGAATTGCATGCGGTGCACATCTTCCACAGTAGTGTGCAACATATTCGGTGCAGAAGATGTCCTGCACTGCATGCAGTTCTTGGAACATCTGAATGATAATCATACTGAACCTCATGTGTAATTAACATTAAATGTTGGCATGTATTGTTCAGAAACTTGATATGAGCCATCTCATTTGGTGATTACACATTTCTTAATCACACATTCTACACTTCTGCAGTGTCACAATCGCCCTATTGGCGATTTTTGGTACTAAATTTGTTTTTTTGTTTTTTTTTTCAAAATCAAAACCACACATTCCACTATGTATGGCCACTGAATTTTGAAACATTTCATCCAATACATGACTCGCTATAGGGCTTTGAATACTTTGTAATTTTATAGCCATCTGGTATATCAGAACATATGTTATACAGTAGTGTGCCACAATAATGAAATACTAAAAATAGTTACATTAAAGAATAAACACATAAGTCAAATGGTAAAGCAGTTGCTTACCATCTTGGAAGATCCAGATTCAATTCAGTCCCACACCTCCAGTTTTACTAGAGGGGTCTGGGTTTTGGCCCGGCTTGTTACCTAAAAATAATCCTACATAAGTATGGATCTATGCAAGTTGGAAATTGCCTATGTTCACAATAACCTTTATTTAAGAAAGAAACAGCGGCAAAAAACTTTTGGATCAGTTATAATAAAATTCAACACTAACAAATTTGGCAATACAGATCTTCCAGAAAGATATTTTCTTCCAAAATAAAACATTATAATTTGTTCTAACTTTTTGCTATAATTTTTAAATACTCAAATTTCTAACTGCATCATCTTTATATATATAATTATATAGAAGTCAAATACAAAATTGCATAAAATTTTTTATAATATTTACAGCTTGACATGATTGAACTCAAAATATTTATATTAGCCATTTTCATTGTTGAAAATTCATTGAATTAAGGCTGAAGAGAGAATTTTAAATTATTTTCAACTTTTCAAAATGTTAAGAAAATAAAATTAAAATTAAAAAAAATTAAATTACAGGCAGTTCTTACTTTTACAAACTAACTTGTTCTTGGGGCAAGTTTGTTAAGTAAGAATTCTTAAACCAAGAACCAATTTTCCATAGACTTAATGTTAAAACTATAAGTTCCATTCTCAGCAATGCAATTTTACCATATTAAAATTAAATAAAGGTAACATAATCAACAGTACAGTGGTGCCTTGCAATTTGACACTAATCCGTTGCCGAAGTAATGTCGAATTGAGAAACTGTCAAATTGCGGGACAATATTTCCCATATAAGACTATGTAAATTAGATTAATTTGTTATCAGTCCCCATCCCACACCCCTAACGGGTGAGGTGAGAGAGAGATATAATAAAGTAAATAATATAGTGATATAGTGTATGTGTTTTATTATTGTATAACACACTAAATTACAAAATACACTATTTTATACACAGCAAACAATTTATTAGCCCTTGGATATTGGAATGAAATCTTCCAGCAGACACCCTGCAAAGTCACGGATTTTAACGAATGTCTTTTTAAAGCTTAAACTTTAAATACTAAACCAACCTCAAGGGAACTTTAATCCAAATAATCCTTTTTTAATTTTCTTCAGATAATTTAGTTAAATTCTAATTTAATTATTAATTAATAGATGGCGCCACTCATTGATTTAATAAATTAATAATAATTCTAATTACGAGATGGCGCTAAAATTAGTTTAAATTATTTCAAAATCATTAAAAATCCGTTATAAATCAAGGGATTAATTAAGGCAGATTAATCAGGATTATTTAACGAATGTCAATACTATTAATTATAAACTAATCCTAACGGTCTAACGATTCTGCAATCCAGAGTTCGGCCCGAACTCAGGTCTTCAACTAAACTCTAACTTAAATATAATTAAATTCACAAACAATCTAACAACACTTAACGACTAACGGATGAAAACAAAAACCGGAAATTGAAACTTCCAACTACAAGTACCGATTAAGTGTTAGATTGAAAACAACAAATGATGTTAGAAACTTATACTAATACTGTAATTGGAATAAATTCTCAAAACAAGTTAGATAATAAAAAATATAAATTTATTAGACTTGAAACACTTACAAAAGTGTTAATAAATGCTTTATTGAAACGATAATAAAGCAACAATAAATTAATCAACAAAACTTGTTTAATCCAACTCAAATATCAAAAATCCAATTATTCACAAGAAATAAACCTTAAATACTACTTAAATTTACTACCTCCACCACCGATACAAACTTCAAGCAATCGTCCATCTTTACAAGAATTTGAATGTCACTTAGCCAACCTTACGTTGATACAACACCTCTGGTTATCAAACAATACCTTTCTAAGTCGTCGGTTTTCGTCGGCTTTTATATCCGAGTGATGTACAGTCCCGTATAGCTTCATTTACATAAATATACGTAACAAGTTTAAATTTATTAGCTTACAGAATTATTCATTCATGTCATCCTCTTTACAATTTATTTATAAATCGAACAGAACATCAATATGGATCATTCTTACATTCATGTATTGGATCAGTGGTAAAATTAGTTACTTTACAATTTATTTATAAATCGAACAGAACATCAATATGGATCATTCTTACATTCACGTATTGGATCAGTGGTAAAATTAGTTACATTAGATGGTGACGTCATTACCCGGGACAGCTCTTCCGGAGGACGGTTCCCAATTCCATATCATGTGATTGCTAACTACGCAGAAGGTGGAAGTAAGTCAACTTGAAAAAACTAAAAAATTAATACGTTAGATAATAAGAAAATAACAATAAATAATAAAGTGCATAACGAACTAAAATAGGACAGGTCAGAGTTAACTTCCTCACACTCCTCCCCCTGTGAAATAAGGAACTGCACAGCATTTCCTTTAAATTTTTGCCTCCTCACAACCCTAGCAACCATAATCTTTTTCTGTTGCAAAATGTTGCCATGGTTGTAGGAATGCCATACTCGAGTTACATTTTAATTGTTACATGTTAATTAAACTTTTCTGCACTTTATCTATAATTTTTTTCTTTGTCTCTTTGCTCAATCAAATGTTCTTTTCAGAATTATTCCTCTGGTCAGTTCTATTGAACCCATCCTTACATTTCACTCAAAAAATTAATAATAATTACAAATACCATTCTTACATTTCACTCAAAAAAATAATAATAATTACAAATTTTTTTACTTTTTAAAATGGACAATTGAAAATTAAACACAAATTTTTTACTTTCTGAATAATGTAGAATTGAAAATTAACACAAACAATATTTTTACTTTCTGAAAAATGTGGAATTGAAAATTAACACAAACAACACGGTTTTACTTTCTGAAAAATGTAGAATTGAAAATTAACACATACAACACGGGCAAGATTCCAAAGTAGCCCAAAAAGAACTGACAAATAGCAAATGACATCTCACAATTCCATTCATGCAAATACATCAGACTGCGAAACTCAAATGTCGAATTGTGAGACCACTGTATATGATTAATGATGTTTTATTTAGCTAAATAAATAAAAATATAGCCTTTAAATCAATCAAATTATAATAATAAAGAAATTATTTATGTCATATTAATGTTAAAAAATTTTTATTCTTCATTATTATTGAAAGATAAGTAGAGATGAGTTTAATGCAGATGAACTGCTATCTTAGGCACAGTATGGGAACAGAAGTTATTTACATAATATACCAATAAAATTAGAGGGCATACTACTTCCACTTTGAAGCCATCATTTTGAATTTTCTAATTTTGAAGTAGATGATGGAGTTTCTCCTACAGAACCAATTGTACTGTTTTGTGTTGCTACGGTATGTATATGGGTTTAAATGCCTTTTTATGAATGTTTAGAATTTATTTATTGTGATTAATGTTTATACTTTGATTTTTTTTGATACTTCATTATTTGAAAAACTCATAAACCAGGAACTTGTAAGCTAAAAATTACCTGTATTTTAAAATACCTGCTATTGTGAATATCATATATTTCTTTTATATATGTTAATGTGTATAACTGTCAATTATATTTGCAGTAAATCTTCTATGTGTAGTATATATTTGTAATGATATATATATATATATATATTTGTATATTTAAATGTATACACAATATATAACTATCTTAATGAGCACAATATTTTACATTTAACAATATACAAATAATTTAGTGTTCAATGAAATGATGGTGGTAATTCAATATATTGGATCTAAACCAAAAATTACAGAAACATTCATGCATAAATATGAAAAGCAATACATTATCATCATTTCAAAGGGGTCTTTATAATATGTGAGTAAACTAACTCATTACAAGGTTTGGTAACAAACAGAAATTCTTAACATGCAGCCTTGCTCATGATCTTCAACACTGTTCTTGGCTATATTTACATGGTTGCTGAAATTTTTCTAAATTTTATTAAATTGCATTTGCTTTCTTGTTATTGTTCAATTCTGATGAAATTTTATCATCATCACTTCAATTTATTGATTAACTTAATTTTGGAACTGACTAAAAATAAATTCAAAAATTTGCTTCTTTATTTAAATATTCATTTTTTTTATAGGTTTATTATTATTATTTATTTGCTTTTATATATCATTCAATAGAACAAATTTTATTGTACAATTTTATATTAGGTTTTTGAAACATCTCTATTTGCTTGAGTTATAACAATTTAATATTCAATTGTTTTGAAAAATGTTTTTAATTTTTATTAATTTTATGGTTTAAACAGAACTAAATGTTTAAATATATCAATATATGGTAGTTTATTAATTATCATATTGTGTTTCTTTTTATTTTAGTTTAAATTTTCCCTCTAGATGAAGTGAAAAACATTTTATAATTAGAATAATAAAATAGAAATTAAAATTATATTTATTGTTATATTATTGCATTGTTCTAAAGATTTATTATAAGTTTATATATTTAAATGTTTTTCTCAATATTCATTTAATAAATATGTTCATCAGTTCAAAATGATCAGCTGAAAGGATATTTATATTCCTTTGTTTGTTGTTGTTTATACTACAATTAGGTTTAAATGATTATCCCTCTCTCTAATAATGAGTTTGGCAACAGATATAATAAAATTGAAACTAACTGTGATGTTGGTTAAAAAGATGATAATATGTCTAAGTAATGGAAACATATTCATGTTTCTGTTACTTAGAACTAATTGAGTTCTTTATTACTTTATTCTAAATATACATTGAGTAAGAGAATATTGATGAGGGCCTCTAAGATAGGCCAAAAACATTTTAACTGATTAAAAACTTTTCCTGTTACGTGAGCTAAGTAAGTATTAAAGATTATTGATAAAAACAGGAAGTGCTAAAAAGCTAAAGATAATAATATGTCTGTCTTTAAATTCAAGTGGAAAAAAAATCATAAATATAACTTGAAAAATAAATAATCATTCCATAAATTAGGCACTTATAAGAAAATATTTCATATTAATAAAAAATAATTTAAAAAATATTAATTAGCATATAATGTGCAATCAACATTTTTAAGAATTCAGAAAACTTTACAAGAGTTTATTTATTTTATAGAGTTTTAGTCATCATCATATAAAAAAACATTTTTCCATTTGAATAAAAAGATATGGATATTTTTAATCACATTTACTACATTCATAAATACTACATTGTAAAAAGTGGAAAATTATATAGAATAAAAAAGTAATATGATAATTAACAGGTGACAATGGAAAATGTGTAATCATATTAGGAAACAACAAACAAACAAGATTACTAAAAGGAAAAATTTTAAACATCAAGCTTCCCCAGATCTTGACAAAATTTTATTGATCAATTATCAATATGTTAAAAAAAGTGTCTGAAAAATCCCACACCATAGGCCAGATGGTGAAATTTACTGTTTTTTTGTTCTTTTGTTGAACTGAATGATGAAGTTGCAGGAGGAACATGTGAAAATCATACTTTTGTGTGAGAATAAAGGTTAATTACACCAAATGATTGCCAGTGAATTCAATTGAAGACATTCTCAATGACAACCCCCATACTGCTGTGGGAAAACTGCTTGGAGAAATTCAAGAGAATGGATTCTATTGTGGATTTGCCCCAATCAGGAAGGCATGTGCTAACGAAGAGGTTCATGAAATGGTGCTTGCCAAAGTCTACACTAGTCCAAAGAAGTCAATCCAGTGAACCAGCCTGGAAATGAAAGTACCTAGTCACCATCTATGATATCTTGAAGAAGGAAAAATTCTACCCATTCAAACTAACTTCTGCATCACATATCAGAAGATGATCCTGACTGCAAGGTAGAAATATGTGCTTGGTTCTTGAGGACAGAGTGGATATGGAGGCATCCTTCCTATCTTGGTGCAGTTTTCTGACTAGGTCAATTTTCACATGAATGGGGAAATCAGTAAACAGAATCTGTATTACTGGTCTCAGAAGAATCCCATTGGCATGATCGTGGCAGATAGCACGGGTCTGAGTGCATTATAGTGTGGTGTGGCATCTAGAAGGATTGTATCATAGACCCATATTTTTCAAATGCCATGTTATAGTTCCTGATTGTGTTCCCCCCATGCTCAACAACCTGCAATTCAGCTTACAGACCTATGTGGAACTCAATAGTAGATATATTGAATAAGTATTGTGAGTTGGCCTATGGTGCAGGAATTTGGACATCTTGTATATTAATAAACATTTTATTCCCCCATGCTCAACAACCTGCAATTCAGCTTACAGACCTATGTGGAACTCAATAGTAGACATATTGAATAAGTATTGTGAGTTGGCCTATGGTGCAGGAATTTGGACACCTTGTATATTAATAAACATTTTACAAGTATAAAAGTATAAATTACATAACAAATAATACACTATGATGTGATTGAATGAACACATTAATAAGTTAAAACAAACATTCAGTACTTACTCAAAACAAATTTATGATAGCATAAAAAATACACAGAAAGAAAATTTTAAAATGCTTAATTTGCAAGTAGTGAGGAAGTATTCTACAGAAATTTAGAAAAGAATTGACATTAATGATTTGCTAACACAATCATCACTAGAGCAGTGAGCTCAAACTCATGGAATTTGAGATCAAGAAATTATAACCACTTTTCATGAAATATTTGAAAATCACTTTAAAATGTTTTCATAAATTGTATTGAAATTCAGTAAAGCAGAATTTTTTTTAATGCAAAACTTCCACTTCAAACTTATAAAAATAACTAAATAAAATCTTCTAAAAATTGCTATTTCTAAGATGATAAACAAAATAATAAAAATTTAAAAGTTTAAATTTTTATAGTTCGAATTGTATTCCATGCGATCTATTTCATATAACTGATGATGGTATTTATGATACCAAAAACGTTTTTAATTTATTAATACTAATAAAATTTCTGACTGCTAAAGTGCTTTTATTAGTTGAACTCTTATTATAAAAATAACTATCATTTATAAATAATTTTGTAATTTTAACTCTTATTATAAAAATAACTATCATTTATAAATAATTTTGTAATTTTGGCCACAAATTAAGGCATAACATTTTAAGAAAATTAAATGTAAATACAAAATATCCCTGATTTACATAGATCCAACATATGTAGATCCATACTTACATAGAATTATTTTTAGGCAACAAGCTGGGCTTGAACCTAGACCCCTTTAAAAACTGGAGGTGTGGGGACTCTGAACTGAATCTAGATCCTCTAAAATAGTAAGCAACTGCTTTATCATGCAACTTATATGCTTATTCTTTAATATAACTATTTTTAGTGTTGCATTATTATGATATATTAATACTGTATAATGTATGCTCCAACATGCACTTCGATTTACATAGGTGGATTGTTCAGTAAAACCCTATGTAAATTGGGGGCTATTTGTAGTTAACTTATGATAATTACATCAACTATTTACATTTTAATTAACTATTTTTTTTATCTAATTAATAATTAGCATTTTAGTTATCACAAAATTAAGTTAAATATTTACATTTTAATTTTTATTTATCAATTGATTTATAGATACCAAATAAAAACTTCTCTTATTTATTGGGTTGTTCAGAAAGTAATTTTGTTTTTTTCATGAAAATGATTATTATGATATATTAATACTGTATAATGTATGCTCCAACATGCACTTCGATTTACATAGGGTTTTACTGAACAATCCACCTATGTAAATTGGGGGCTATTTGTAGTTAACTTATGATAATTACATCAACTATTTACATTTTAATTAACTATTTTTTTTATCTAATTAATAATTAGCATTTTAGTTATCACAAAATTAAGTTAAATATTTACATTTTAATTTTTATTTATCAATTGATTTATAGATACCAAATAAAAACTTCTCTTATTTATTGGGTTGTTCAGAAAGTAATTTTGTTTTTTTCATGAAAATGATTGAAAATTTTTTTATAGTATATAAATATTTTATTTAATTATATATTGACCATTTTAATCCAATATATGTTACCATCTTCCTGTAGTAGCATAATTCCATGTTCATAGAATTTCTGATCTTGTAAAAAACTGAACCAAGTGATTTTTGACATCTTCATTTAAACTAAGTGTTTTGCCCTCTAAGAAATTCTGTAAAGACTGGAATAAGTAATAATCAGAGGGTGCCAGATATGGTGAATATGGTGGATATGGTAGCACATCCCATCCAAGCTGTAATAGCTTATGGCAAGTCATCAAACTAATATGAAGTTTGACATTGTCATGGTGAAACACTATTCTTTTCTGTAAATCAATTCTGGTCACTTCTGGTTTGATGGAATCACTCAATTTGTCCAATTGGTGGCAGTACACTTCTAAATTACTTGTGGAACTGTATGGAAGAGGCTCAAAAAAACAAAACAAATCCCTTGAAATCCCACCAAACAAAGAGTATCATTTTTTGATGAATATGGAGTCTCGGAGTGCTTTGAGCTGGTTCATTTCTTCTACTCCATGATCACTTGCATTCAACTTTGTTGTAAACAATCCATTTTTTATCAACAGTTATGATCTGCTTCAGAAAGGAATCATTTCTTCACGTTTGAGCAGCAAATCACAAATGTCGATGCAATAGAGTAAATCTTTCTTTGAGAACATGCAGAACCCAAATATTAACATTTCAACTAGACATGAACAGTTGAATTCAAAAAATTCAATCTTGCACCAATTTCTCATGCTGTTATTAGCAGTTTGCTTCAACCAATACCTTTATTTTGTCATCATCAGCTTCAATCACCTTTCCTGCATGTAGTGCTCTTTAATGTCAAAATAAAATTTTGCAAATCAGTTTTGGCACTGGAATTTTGTTAGCACATCTCCAATTTTGCAAACCAGTTTTGGCACTGGAATTTTGTTAGCACATCTCCATACACTTCACATAACTTTTTTCTTGCTTGAACAGCGTTCTTACTTTTTCGGTAATAAAAAAGTAAAACATTCCGAAAATCTCCATTTTATTTTTCCATTTTTGATAGGACACCAAAAACAAAAACAACTGCACAGAATCAAAAAGAAATTTTTTATAATTATACCTTGAAATGTCAGCTGTCAAAATTTATAATGACAATACAGCTTAGAATAAAATTGGCGGGAAAAATAAAATAACTGCCACTGGTGGGAAAAAACGAAATTAGTTTCCGAACAACCCAATGGTATATTCATTTATTAATTGTACTGATTTAACATGAATGATGTGATGCTTTTGTACAAGTAATCTCTGTATAACATAATTAACATAATTGAGTATTACAGTGACAAATACAAATTTGTTAAAATTAAATTTCCCCACCTCAGAGGGTTCTAGAGTGAGTTGATCTAATAATGAGCTGTAGCTCCACGCCATCTATTGGCGACCTTTTATATTAACACTTTTTTTTACATAGATGACAAGTGCAACATCTGTAATCTCTGTTGTCCAAATTTCTTTCCTGTTTGGAGCAGGAGTTCTACTGCTCCATAACTTTTTTCATATTTGATCAGCCTTCTTACCTTTTTGGTAATAAAACAAAAAAATATGCTAAAAATCTCCATTTAATTTTCCATTTTGATATGACACCAAAAAGAATAATTGAAGAGAATGAAAAAAAAATTTTTTTATAAATAAACCTTAAATGTCTGCTGTAAAAATATATAATGACAATAGGGTTTAGAATGAAGTTGGCTGATTAAAAATACAACTAATGACACTAATGGGAAAAAGAAAATTACTCTCAGAACAACCCAATTACAGTCCAGAAGAAGAGCACTTTTAGAAGTGACGTTAACAAACAACTTTTATTAAAACAGTAAGTAAAAACGTTTTCAATGCTCAAGGCATCATCTTCAGTTACAAAAATATATGTACAGCTCCGGCCAAAATGTTTGTCACCTCACCGGATACGTTCGGCTTCCTTACAATACTCGGCTTCAGCATGCATTAGTTTCCTCGGTAACGTAGGCACTAATGTGCTGGCGGAGGATCGTCCATTATGTAGTTCGCTAGCAACGAGGGGTAGGGTTCTGATAGCGGCGAGAGAACTGTGACGTGTTTAAAATGAATATTAAAGTTTTCATAGAAAACGAATGGCGGACTAATATTATGGCTTTCGTAATAGATAATAAAAAACTATGTGCGATAGGTGGAAGTGATAATTTTTCCTGAAATACTAATCGAGATGCAGGGATGAGAATGACGTAGTGAAACGTCATCCTCATCTCTGCATCTCGATACTGAAGACAATGCCTCGTGCCATCACGAAAGAAATTAGAGATTTGGTAATCCACCATAGAGAAAATGGTGTTTCGGTGAATGAAATTGCTGAAATGTTGGACATCAGTAGGAGAACAGTTATTAGGATATGCAAATGTCCAGCAGAAAGAGGCACGTTGTCGCCATTTAAATCAACAGGCAGACCCAGAGTTTTTCTCTATGGTGGATCGATGTATAAATTTATATTGAAAAAGCATTTATTGCCAACTTGTTTCTATGTTATTATTTATACATTGTTAAAATTACACATTACAAACTAATCGTTTGAGATTTACATATATAATTCGATAGTTGTATTTGGGTGGGGATATTATATGCAGCTGTCTGCAACGATAAGCGAATATAGCAAATTTGAAATCCGTTTATATACAACGAAACATTGTGAACATACGTAGGAATATATTCATAATCGTCGCGTTGAACGTTATAAGTGGAATGAAATGCCATCGTTCAGTTTCTTCCTGTTGTATCCCAGAAAACACTAAAAGATATTACGCACGCAACGCGTCCCTCTCTCGTCAGGGACTATGCAAGGAGGGATGTCATCCATATATACCGCATACTCACTCAATATAAGTTTATTTTACATGTTTGCTTCAAGAACTTCATCAACAATTTAATAACCTGTCTTTATTGGGCTTTCCTGCACGAATTCGTTAAGCAGCCAGAAGGCAGCATTGCGGGCTGCTTAGCATCAGTATATTTCATCCTACATTTTTTGCGGATCTGTCTTTACGAATCCATTGGAAATTGTAGGACGTATAGAAGAGACACTTAGCAATAGCTAGGGACGGGTTCGGCCCACTTAACCAATACAGATATGAATCGGGCGACCTGTTAACTATTCAAATGCTCCGGGTGGCACTAGCAAACCGTTGTAATTAATTAAAAACACAAATATCAAGTTTTGTAATGGTCAATACGGGTAAAATTTCGACATAATAAAATGTTTAAAATGATTATTGATTGAATGATATAAATATTATTGATTAATAATAATCAGATTTTTTAATCTTTGAAATCCTCCAACGTATTGAACGCTAGACAACAATATTGGAGACTCCCTTATTCGAAAGGAAAAATTATGAATGTTTGTCAAACTGACACTTAAGTAGCAGGGACATAATTGTGTGTGTGTTTGAATTTCGCGAGAAATGATCATCTTTCCAATTATTACAGTTATAAATTATCATATTTCTTTTTTATACAAAATAACTAAAACATTTGTAATGATATACTTGTATTTAAACTGTTTTCAAATATTACTTTCTTAATAATTACGTTTGGTTTCAAACCATCTGTTACCTTATTATAAAAAAGTAATGCTGCGAGCGATAATACTTTAGAGCGATCAGTCTTGCCAATTTACCTCCCATGCTTTGCGTAACCCACCTCCCCTACATTGAATGCGTGTGGGACACGTCTAACGCACTCAATGTAGGCAGCACGGTATGTGGATTGGAAACTGTAGCCGATCATGATTTCCGATTTCCAGCGCCTAGTTGAAAGTGACAAACATTTTGGCCGGAGCTGTACATAATACTTAAGAATACAAGCAGTTCTAAAAATGAAACATAAAATAGATCGGAGTTCAAAATCTTTTAACATTCAAATATTATAGAGAGTCAGCCGGATTGGCCACATGGAAACGCTTCGGCTTTCCACTCTGGAGGAGCCGGGTTTGAATCTCGAGTCCCCTTGAAAATATTTATCATGGGGTCCAGGCCAGACCCGTCAATCCCCGTCCTCCACAATCCGGCTGACCCCTTCGCAGAGGTGGACAGCCTGTGGAAGGGCTTGTTTCACTCCACCACTTAGTACTCTTACTGAGTGGAAAGTGGCGTCATCTGTTGACAAAAAAAAAAAATATTTAAAAAAAAAAAAAAAAAAAAATTTTTTATTTTTTTTATATTATAAATTTTTATTTAAAATTTAAAATATTATAAACAAAAAACGAAAAACAGTTCGTGAACATTAAAAACTTGGTTAAATTATTCTTATACGGTGAGGAATAATAATAAAGATTCAACTTCTTTTGTAACGAGATATCTCCAAGCATCGCTGAGCCCGTTGGCCTGTCTAAGATTAATTACATTATCGGTTTTATTACTTCAGATTATTTGAAGTTTTTCAGCTAAATATAGATCTTTACGATCAAATACATTTTTTATAACCTTAGCATCGTTCCATAGAATATTAGTGTTTTTCTCATAAGCCCTTTGGGCTAGGGCCGTATTAAGTTCTTCCCTGCATATACTGTTTTTATGCTCTGCGATCCTGTCTTTGAAGTTGCGGGCGATAGCCCCAATGTAAACTTCCGTTCTGTTATCATCGAGATTCCGTAAAGGAATACTGTTTACCCCTGATTTATGATCATTTGGCCTTTTACCTTTGTCATTGCGGAATATATCAAAGATGGTGGAGGCCCTTTTGTAGGTGCACGCTGCATTAACAGATCTTAAGGAATTGTTAAGGGCTTTACTTACGTGGAGCCGATAGGGTATGGAGAATGTACGTGCACGTTGGTTAGAGGTGAGTTGATTAGAAGCATTATCATGACTAGAAGGAGAGGCCTGCCTTTCAAACTTTCTCTTTACATTTAGATAAAGGTTCTGCATAAACTTATTAGAATATCTGTGTTTCCTGCCAATGTTAAAAATCCTGTTACGTTCTGCTCTATGGAATAACACATCGCTACAGTGTGTAAAGCATCTACCAAAGTAAAAAGTAAAGGCCATTTTTTAAATGACCAGGGGTCAAAGGACCACCTCGGGATGATTACTGGAGTGGCTGTTGGTTTCACGTATACAATAGTATGGAAGGAATTTTCTCTCGCATATATTTCTATGTCAAGGAAGCTCACAACAGATTGGCTAGTTTGCGTCAACTTAAGGGTAAGGCCGTATTCTTTCCTAGAAAAATGGTTTATAAGGTCAATAGCCTTGTCAATATTATTCCACGCTACAAAAACATCGTCTATGTATCTAGTGTATAACAAAAAGCTGGTAGAAAGGTTATGGTTAAGTTTTAATTCAATTTCCCTGATAACTAACTCCGCTAAAACCCCGGCCATGGGGCTACCTATAGGAACCCCTTGTCGCTGTTTATAGAAAACACCATTGAATTCAAAATACAATTCGTGACAAACTAGGTAATGTAATTCCCACAAGAGAGCTGGGTCTTGATGTTCAACTGGGTATGTTCTAACAAAAATCTATAAAAGATTAGGCAGGCAGCATTTAAGTTTAGAGATGGATATAAGGATTCAAAATCCAAGATAGTCATACACCCGTTTTCAAAAGGTGATATTGCCCTTAATTTTATCAAAAATTCAGCGGAAGAGGAGATGGTGTGAGGATAAGGAGCCGTAAGGGTGTTACATCAACTCGCTAGATGTTTTTCAATATAATAAGTTGGAAAACGGAGCTTCTCAACAATAGGTCAGACTGCCAGCGGTTCTTTGTGTGTTTCATATATGCGAAAATTCTAGGGCAGGCTGGGTTAATCATTTTACGCTTAGAGATGAAGGTGGGTAAATTACGTTGCCTAAGGAGCTTATTGACTTTGGTTACCAGTCCTTCTGTGGGGTGTTTAGCAAGACGCCCTTAATATCGTACAAGACATACCTATTTTTGAGAGGATATTGGATCAACGTGATGGCTTAGAAGCAGAAAGACTGCGTTGGACCTTAGTTAATGAACATAACAGAATGAAGCTCCGCTATCCAGAACCTCCTAACAGCGGCCTCTCTCTTTGGGACAGAGACGTCCGGAACATCCTCACTTGGATCAAAGACCAAGAACTTATTGTTACAAGAGATGACAAATCTAAGAAGCTGGTTATGCTTAGAAAGCCTACTTATGACAATCACATTTATAGCTTATATTCATGAGTCTAGGGCCGAGATTCTTGCTAAAGACACCATAGAAGGACTGGTAACCAAAGTCAATAAGCTCCTTAGGTGACGTAATTTACCCACCTTCATCTCTAAGTGTAAAATGATTAACCCAGCCTGCCCTAGAATTTTCGCATATATGAAAACACACAAAGAACCGCTGGCAGCCTATTGTTGAGAAGCTCCGTTTTCCAACTTATTATATTGAAAAACACCTAGCGAGTTGATGTAAGAATGATTAATCCATTTGCTAGTAATCCATAAATGCTTATTATATTTAACTCATCGATGATTTAACCCTTTCAGTCCCACATTAAATCTTTTAAATATAAAAAAAATTTTTTTTTGTATTAGTTAAATTAAAGGGGTGTAATAAAACACATCACAGCAAAGTTTTTTGTTCAGTTCATTTATTTTGCTTTTTTTTTGGCAATGTCCATCCCAGTGGACATTGGTTCTGAAAGGTTGTAAAACATTATTTATTTTACTTTCATGAAAAGTAGTGAAAAAATTTTTTCCTTTAATAAAACAGACGTGTACTTTAATTTTTTACAAAAAACACAAGTTTTACCCTGACAACTGAAATTTTTTCATCTTGTTGCATTTTTTTTATTATCAAAACCAGGAAAATGACCTATTTCGTCTAATCGATGTTCCATATATGGATGAAAAATTTTTTTTTGTATTAGTTAAATTAAAGGGGTGTAATAAAACACATCACAGCAAAGTTTTTTGTTCAGTTCATTTATTTTGCTTTTTTTTTGGCAATGTCCATCTCAGTGGACATTGGTTCTGAAAGGTTGTAAAACATTATTTATTTTACTTTCATGAAAAGTAGTGAAAAAATTTTTTCCTTTAATAAAACAGACGTGTACTTTAATTTTTTACAAAAAACACAAGTTTTACCCTGACAACTGAAATTTTTTCATCTTGTTGCATTTTTTTTATTATCAAAACCAGGAAAATGACCTATTTTGTCTAATCGATGTTCCATATATGGACGTAGTTCTCTTCTGCTCTTCTTTGCTTTATTTTCCTGCAAAGGATTCTGAACTTGGCCGACCTCTCTTTGTTGTTTGTGACTTATTAAGTGCTATTAAGTTGTATGCTAATCTCATACAAAAATGCAACAAATCCATTGTCTGTTTTTTTGATAGGAATGCAGAGAAGACTGGACTTTATCACACAAAAAAATTATAACCATTCATCATGCTGTAAACTACCCCCTTCACAGGGGTGTAGCCCCACCCCACGGGGACCCCGGTGCCCGTGGGAAGATGAAACTGGGTGCAGCCCATCGGGGAGATGAAAATGAGCCCCAAGTGCCCGGGCCCGTTGGGGGTGAGCCTCCACCCGACGGGGCCTCTTGATCCTTGGTGAGTGCAGCCCCACCTTACGGGGAGATGAAACTGGGTCCTACGGGCTTGGGGACCCCGCGGGCCCACATGTAGAGTGGGGTCGTCGGGGGCACGGTGCCCATGGGGCGCAGCTCCACGGTCCCCGTGCAATTACTACACATTTGAACTAATGCTTAATAAAATATATAGTAAATAAATTTGCAAGATAACTTATTATTATACAATATGCTGTTATATAAAGTATTATGAGATTAGATCAGAATAGTATATTTCCGCTCATTTATATGAGCGGGGAATTTCTAGTTTTATTTATTAAATATAAAGTTTATCTATAAAAAATTAATGAAAAATTGATTATAGAAAGAATAATTGGAAAAATGGTAGCAGATATGTAATTATGGGGCCAAGAATTTTTCGTTAGAAAAATAAATAAAATTAGTTCTATAACAACAACCTACGTTACAAGTACGAATTGCATTGATCTATACACAGATCTTACAGCAATGGCGTCGAAATGGAGTGACCATATACTATTTATAGACCATGATTATATGTAGACAGTGGCTAATTGCATTTAACAGTCATACAGTACAGGTACTCATTACTTAACGACTGGGTTTCGTTCTCACGACTCGGTCGTAGAACGAATTGGTCGGTAAGCGAAAAACTTGTTCTTATATTAAAATATTGAAACAAATTTCAAATTAAAAATTTATATCTTAATTATGCACAAAGTACAGTATTTTTCTTCAGTTTTTTGGAACAACGAGTGCGGGGAAATTACAAACAAAAGTCGTAAGCGATGCATATGAGCGAAAACCAAAATATTCCATTAAAAATAGTCTTAAGATCGGACGTAAGTTCGAGCAGTCGTTAAACAGGTAGGTCTGAGTTGAGGAGTACCTGTACACCATTTTATATATAAAATAAAATCGCCTATTTTAAGATTCTGATTAAATTTATCACTTTAAGCACGAAATTATTATTTAATTTAATGTCATAAATCATGAAAATTAGAAATAATTTTTCCTATCGTTGATTTTTCCTATATTTATTTGATTTGTGTTTTGTTATTTTTGGGCTATTTTTTAAAATATTCTTTGACCACATAAAGCTATTGTTTTGAAAATATCAAAACGAGGCAAGCGGATGGGTTTGATTTGACGTTAGAGTTCCTGTATAACTTTCTTATATTGGTGCTTTATTTAATTAAAATATAATGAGACATTAATAAAGGTTTGAACATAATTAGTTAAAAATAACTATAAATTAGAATATTACTAATACTGATGGAAAATGGATGAAGAACAGAATTTCTCGCAGCTGAATCCCGTATTTGGAGATGAAGCCGCTTCAAGCACTTTAACAAGTGAAAATTCATCGTCTGATCCACCGATTATGAGAATGAGACTAAGTAATTTAGTAAAAACATTGCTTTATGATCTTCAACGACTATCATCGGATCTTGATAATAATTCAAATCTTCAGTTCTCTCTTTTATTATGTATTAGAAATTGCACTGATTCAGTACCTGCTGCTTTTATATCCATTGAAAGACGAAAATTGAATGAAATCAATCTAAGAAACATAGAATATTCCGAAGATTATCTACTGAGTATTAATTTCACAAAATGGATCATATCAACTCTCATAAAGGTTTTAAGTTCTCCTGCTGTCAAAGTTCTTCATGATAGTTGCATTGAAACTTTGATAAGTATTCTTCATTTGGCAAAAAGAAAAGATGTTGTCATTTTTAAAGATCTTGTTCTACCTCTTATTGAAATATTAAATGAATTAACTACTTTTGAAAATAGAATTGAAGATAAATATTGTTTTAACAAATACAGCATTTCAGATGATATGCTGAAAAAATTATTTGCAACAAATTATTCTGAAAATATGGCTGAACAATCTGTTATATATAAATCCAATATAAAATCAATTAATTTATTTCAAGCAAACATCATGAATATTATACATCAAATATTATTGGACATAGTTCAATATTTACCAGAAAAAATTAATCATCTTTGTGATATTTTATGTTTACAGTTAGAATTAGGAAATTTTGGCAATAAAAAATTTGCATTAGATATCATCAAAGATTTAATAGATTTTTCTGAATCTTCAATTTCAAAAACTTTTCTTACTAAATTAATTAATTGTATACAAGCTCTTTTTGTCTTATTTTGTTCAGGTGAGATTTATAAATATAATTGCAATGGAT
The DNA here is from genome assembly GCA_000484575.1 of Olivierus martensii. Classification (NCBI taxonomy): domain Eukaryota; kingdom Metazoa; phylum Arthropoda; class Arachnida; order Scorpiones; family Buthidae; genus Olivierus; species Olivierus martensii. Next base: position 79,352 of record AYEL01007440.1, on the reverse strand, counting down.
TTGAAGAAAGTGTTGCTTTGACTTCAATAAAAACATTTTTACTAATAAAAGAAGATAAAAATTATTATTTAGTAGATAAATTTGTACTTTATCATGTACTTGAAGAATTAATAACATGTCTTATCCAATATGGACTCTGTTATATAAAAGAAAAATATCTGAGAGAAGCAATTATTCAAAATTTAATAATAATGTTAGATTGTACTGATTATTTAAGTAATTCTCTTTCAGAAATAGTGTTAGAAAAGCTTCTTTTGAAATTATTAGAAAGTATTAGTGAAATGGAAGATTTTATAAGTGTTGTGCCAATATTTGTTTATATAATTATACAACAAGCAAGTATTCTTGAATTTAAAAATGACAAAAATAAATTGTCAAGTAAATGCACATTGATAAATAATTCTAAAGTGACAAATGGAGTTTCATCAAAGATTTTATTAAAAAATTCAAAAGTTTGGCTTTTAATTGAAAAAAGAATAAATTTTTTTGTAGAGAAAATAAAAACTGATTCAAAATTTGGAAATTTTAAATATGTAAGAAAATATATATATGGAATAACATTTTGTATAAATATATTGTTACAAACAATAAGCATTATCTCATATTCAGAAAGCATAGAAAATAATGTACAGAGCCAGCTACATAATGACCTAAAACTTGTTTGGGATGCTATGATGTTAATAATATATTCACCTAATGAATTGTCGTCAGATATATTAGAGCAGTTTATACTTATTTGTGATTGTGTGCTTAATATTCAAGATATTGTTCCTTTACAAGAAGAAGATTATGTTATTTTAAATGTTATTTTATCTATTCCTTGGATTGCTGAGATGAATAGTGAAACTGTATATGATTTACAAATTCATCAGTTCTCTCATGAATTAAAAGCACATTGGATAAAACTTGCTTTATCAGATCTTTGTATTAAAACAGTTCCTTCATTATCTATACTACCTCAAAATATTTCTCCAAAATGGAGACTTAGTATTATTGAATATTCTTTAAACAATGAAAAATTAAAATCTTTAATCATTGATTCACTGACTAATATTTTGTATATATTTGGTAATGATTATCATAGTGTAAACTGTATTATTTTATATAGAGTATTTTAAATTAAATTAAATTACCTACATATATGTACGGTATATTAAATTTAGGTAAGTTTTTAAAATAAAAATGACGCATTATGCGATAAATGAGTGCGTTATTTTACACGCGATACAATAATACTGTACAGTACTTAATCACTTTCAACTTCAAGTACAGTACTGTAGACAGTTTATACAAATATTGTATTAATATTATTTATTTTATTTTTTGGGATGGTGTCCGTAAAATTTGAGGTCCATAAATTCGAGGTTTTACTGTACTTATATACGTATTTTTTTAACCGAACAATTTTTAATTATAATATGATAAAACTTAATTTACATTTTTACAAAAAATAAATATCTCTACTAATTTGAGATGGCGGATGATCTGACAGCGGGCAGCACTGGGAACCCCTGCACTAGGCCATTTAAATCCGGTCGGAAGTTCCTGGTAATTTGGAAATGGTTAAAAAAATACGGCATATTTAAAAGATAAAATTGGGATTTAGCCATCTTGGACTGTGGGAAAAACTTTTTTTTTTGTCAACAGATGACGCCACTTTGCACTCAGTAAGAGTACTAAGTGGCGGGGCGAAACAAGCCCTTCCACAGGCTGCCCACCCCTGCGGAGGGGTTAGCCGGATGGTGGAGGACGGGGATCGACGGGCCGGGCCCGGACCCCATGATAAACATTTTCAAGGGGTGGGACCCGAGACTCGAACCCGAAGCGTTTCCACGCGGCCAATCCGGCCGACTGGGAAAAACTATTATACGAATAACCGATGTAGCGTTTATTGGAAGCTAATCCCGAAAGTTATTAAATTTACATTTCGAAAAGCGACCAATATTACTATTTGCATTGGCCAGTGTTAGAAATGGGTAATACTTATTTGGTCTAAAGTGTATTTAACCATAAATAAAAATTTTCGATCGACTTCCGTATTAACCCGAGGAAGAAATGATTACTAGATAAGTCGATACTATTTCGGCGATGCTTAAAGTTTGTCATTACATTTCAGAATAACAGTATGCTGCCAGTAATTCTAACCGTCCTGCGAACCTACGCTCCTTACGTGACTTTTCCTTTCGCCCTAATAATCGGAGTGGTGGGATATCATCTGGAAGGTATGATCAGCGATCGTCAGACACCCTATAAGAAGCTGAGCGTGGAAGAGGAGCGAGAAGAGAGAAGACTTCGAGAACAGCAAGAAAAAGACCTGACCTTAGTGGATAGTTTGAAAGACAAAAAATTTGTTCCCAAGACTCTGTTCGAAAAAAATGTTTCGCCGTCGTTAAAATAATAGTCGATTAGAAAATTTAAATGGACTGTACATAGTAATTAAATTAAAGAAATCTATTTCCAAAGCGGCCGTATAGCCGGTAACTCCATTCTTAAAATATAAAAAACATTTCTTAAACCACTATAGTTGCCGGCACCAAAGTTGGAGGAAAAAGACGCATGCGTATTTGAGAAAATGTTATTCAACCAATCAAAAACGGTCAGGAAACAGCATTACTTATTCCAGATACTTCCGTTAGTTAAATCGCAGACGACATAGGCAATATGATAAAAATTTAATTTATACTGTTTTTCGCATTATTTATACGACTTCTTATAGTATAAATAAACGTAAGACTGCTTAATGGCATCTACTTAATAAACTAAGTACAGTTTTAATAATATTAAGTTCTATATTTTTAATTATATAATTAAAAATGCAACTTATTATGTACCTATAACATATATATATAATAAATACAAAATACATTTATTTATATTTTGTATTATCATATTCATATAAAATAAGCTATCTAAACACTTAGGAAAGTGGATTTAACAGTTTTTCTTAAGCCCATCATATACAATTAGTATTAAACATAGAATGAATTATTTACTGTGTGGTCCCATGCCATATTTTCCATCATCATATCTCTATAATTTTTGATGAAAATTTCAACACTCGCTGGAAACTTTTCGATTTCTAATGCGAGTAATTGATAATCTGATAATATCCATCATCTATATTTTTGGCGGGCTTATAGGAGGTTATAATAAACCACCTTTTATCGCCACCTGTTTGAATATTAAAGAATTAGAGAAAAATAAGCATCTTCCCCGATTACCATCTTCCCCCGATCCACTCTATATATAAAATAGTTTATTTTGGCACGACTGCTTTGGGTGGTAGAAAGTGCGCTCTGACGGCGGCCTGCGAACTATTGGACATGTTGTGGCACGTCAAGCGTGCCACAACATGTCCAATAGTTCGCAGGCCGCCGCCAGAGCGCAGTTTCTAACACCCAAATCATTCGGTACCAAAATTGTGGCACGTCAGGGCCCGACAGTTGGGTCCTTTTCGATGCCAGGCCCATGGCAAAAGTTTTGGATGTCACCCCATCTCGGCGGCTCTGGATTAAACAAATTTTTCTTTATCAAAAAATAAGTTAATATTGATGATTTCAATTTTTTTCCTTTAAAATTAAGAAACTATTGGGTATAAAAGACATCAGCTTTTTTTATAGTTTCTAAATTTTAGAACATAGTAAACCTTCGATTATCCGAATCAGTTGAGGAAGATTAAGTGATAATCCGGATTTTGAAGCAAAAGATATTCCCAGAAGTCATAAAAACTTAGATCACAAATAAATGGAGAAATTAAATGGTACGAATGGTACTGATAAAAAAAATAAATATAAAATATCACGACAGAACCTTTATTTAAAAACTATAAAGAAACAATGCATTTATTCATTGACAGTAGACTCAGAATTTATAAATAATCTCTTCTCAGATGAATTTTTCATATTCCATATTTCCAATCGGATTTTCCGACATCCGGATTAACTGTAACCGGATTAGCGAGAATTTACTGTATATAAATCTATAAGCTTGTGACAATGTTACATAAAATTACTTTTTTTTATTTACTTGCTAAAACTTATTAAAAAATTTTGATTTTTTTAATATTGTATACACAAAGATGCAATTTGTTGTCAACACATTTATTAATATTCGTAAATCGAAGTAGTAATTTATTACCATCTCATTAAAATTCGGTAATTCTGGTTTAAAACTATTTATTGTATTTTTTTTTTTTGTTTAAAATTGGCGTTATTACCATCTCATTAAAATTCGGTAATTCTGGTTTAAAACTATTTATTGTATTTTTTTTGTTTAAAATTGGCAAATCTTCTTTTTATCTTCTGATGTGTAATTAAATTTTATAAACTAAATACAGTAAACGAAGTTTAGTATTTGCCATGGATATGTACAAAAATCATGGAAAAAATGAAATTCTTTCAGAAAAATTCGGGATTTTTTAAAGTAAATAAATATAAAAAGATGTTTTTTTTTTATTTGATTTTTCTATTAAAATGAGAAAAGATAAATAAATAATAATATAATTGATTCACACTATCGTATAAATTTTTAGTAGAGTATTAAATGAGATCAGTTTAATACTCACTTGTTAGATAATTTATTGTCTGACTATTTATTTTATTGCTGAAAAATAGAATGTAACTCCCTTTCTAGATAATAAGATTAAAGGTAAAATGCTTTTATATATATATATATATCTAGAGTTGTTCTATTAATCTATTGATATGTGAATCCACCTTTCAAAATTTTGCTTATAGTTACCATCCAGCTATTTCGTAACGTGAACAATATTTGAAAGATACTTTACAAATATTTGTAAAGTATCTAGAAACTACAAATATTTGTACTTTTCTGAAGAGAAAAGTATAAGAGGGAATTATTTGTACAAATAAAATGTTAAATATAGGAGAAAAGATTAAGGAGTTATGATGATAATTATTTACATTAGTATTAGAGAAGTGATCAATCAAACTATTTCATAAAATAATATTTGTGAAACAAATACGTGCACACTAACCTTATAGGAATTTTATTTGATATTTTTCTTCGGTGTTAAGTATTAAAATTCTTTAAGTAGTTTATGGACGCTATAAAGAAGAAGATGAAGAAATAAGTAATTGGTGGATACTATACAACAGAGAACTAAGGAAAAAATATAATAACCATGATGTAATCTAGATCATTAGAGCAAGAAGGTTGAGGTGGGTTGGACATGCTGCAAGAGTAAAGGAGAACAGAGGAATGTGCAGAATCATGAATGGCCAAAGTGCATTCATGATTCTGAACATTCCTCTGTTCTCTTCTCAAAAACACCTAGTGAAAAAACACCAATTCGAAGATCACCTCTCCATTGGGAAGAAAGAATCGTGAATGATCTTAAGGAAGTGGGATTGGATGGAGAATACCGGAACGAAATGGCTCTGGATAGAATAAGATGGAGATCAGCTATTAAGACGGTCATGGCTCCTGTGGCCTATAGAACCAAGCAGCAGCAGCAGCAGTAGCAATAGTAGAAGTAGCAGTAGCATGATAGCTATAAATCTGTATCATCAAATCAACCTTCCTCCACTGAAATTCCCATTACTTATCATCCATCAAATAAATAATTTAACGAAATTAAAACTAAAATAATTTTATTATAAGAATCCATTTTACTAACAAAATCTATATAATTTCATAAAATAATTTTATTAAACATAAAGTATAATCCGTGTCTAGTATCACGATGAGTTACGAAGGATTTAACCTGCATAATTAGAATAAAGTTAAACCTTTGATGCAAATTTGTATCTATCTTTGTATACATAACAAATTATATGCTTTGGAAAAAATTTTCTATCTTTAAAACTTAAAAATCTTTCTAAAAGATTATATCACGATGAGTTACGAAGGATTTAACCTGCATAATTAGAATAAAGTTAAACCTTTGATCCAAATTTCATCAAATTTGCATTAAATAACGCTTTTCCTGTATACATAACAAATTATATGCTTCGGAAAAAATTTTCTATCTTTAAAACTTAAAAATCTTTCTAAAAGATTTTAAAAGAAAAATTCTTTATGCAGAATTATGTTTGGTTTTAGTTACTTTTGAAAGTTTTCTGAATTAATTATGTTATATAATATCTTAAAAATCAATTTTGTTTTTCGATATGTTTGTTCTCTTTTGGTTAAAAAATGATATACAAAGAATTCTATTCCATCAGAAAAAGTACGTTGTAACAAATGATGCATTACCATACATTAATTTATTTACATAGTATTGTATATTTTATATGTATAATGGATTACTTTTATTTACTTTGCATTTTCTTTCATAAAAATTTATACAAAAATAAAGAAATGCTGAAAGCATACACTTTTATTATCAAATTCAATATTTCTAAATTGAGTTTGAATACTTTTCATGTCATTTTTCAGAATAATTTTACTTTTTAATAAGTAAGAAAATCTGAGAAGTACTACATATTGAAAGTAGTTTATTTATAACTTTTTGTACATTAAGAAACTTGTTATTTGCATAATTATTTATTTGATTTACCATATAATTCATGGGATAACATGAATGAAAGCCATAAACTGAAAAGTTGATTTAACCATCTATCAAAATCTCAAGATATGTAAAGTTAAATGTTTGATGGTATATCTTGATAAATTTATAAAAATTTATTAATTATACTAATCACACTTGTAGATTTTACACTTTTTTGTAAATGGTGTAACCATTATCGAATAATTTCTTCGAATAACTACGCGTAATTCCATACCAAAAAGTAAGATGGACGTGTGAAAATAAATCACACGTCCATCTTACTTTTTAGAATATTCGTAAAAAAACATTAAGTTACAATAATCTTATTATTATCTTTATTTAAAAAATAAATTTGTAAAAATTTATTTGTTAATTAAAGACAAATAAAATACTTTATTTTCTTAGAATTCGATCCTGAAAGTAGATTCAGCTTTTCATATATATTATTTATAATTCAAACTATTTTATGGAATTTTTAAAATGGAATTAAGAAATGTGAAAAAAAATAAAATAAAACTTTGAAAGATAATTAAAACTTCAGGAAGAAAAGATATTAAATCATGAACATTTAAAAAGCAAAAAATATAAAAAAAGGAATATTGATCCGTCACTTTATAATAGATTTTTATTTATATTTTTAGTTAGAAGTTTTATATGAATGATATAACTTTAAATCATTTTCATTACATAAAATATATTCACTTTTCTAATACGTTTTATACACTACTTATAATAATTTGATCGAAAATTTATATATCAAAAAATTCTTGATAAATAGATTTTAAAATTAAAATATAATCGTGATAAATGCCAGTTAGTGAAACAAAAAATAGATAAATTTCAAAAATTATGGCATAATTAATCTTTTTACACTATGCACTTATTTTTCTTAGAAACTACTATCTGCATATATCTCTCAACATGGATATCACTGCTTGAAACATAAAATCTTTGTATCTATAAATGATGCAGCATCGCCTATAAATACAAAGAAAATGTGATGCAGCATCACTTGTAGATAAAAAGAAATGTGATGCAGTATCACTTCTAAATACAAAGCAACATGGATATCACTGCTTGAAACATAAAATCTTTGTATCTATAAATGATGCAGCATCGCCTATAAATACAAAGAAAATGTGATGCAGCATCACTTGTAGATAAAAAGAAATGTGATGCAGTATCACTTCTAAATACAAAGAAATGTGATGCAGCATCACTTGTAGATACAAAGAAAACGTGATACAGCATCACTTGTAGATAAAAACAAAACGTGATACAGCATCACTTATAAATATAAAAAAATGTGATATAGCGTCATAGATGATTTTAAACATCATAATCGTAGAAAATTAAAAAATGATCAGAATAATGCTACACATCATCAAGTAGCAGCAAATAAATACAAAGAAATGTGATGCAGCATCACTTGTAGATACAAAGAAAACGTGATACAGCATCACTTGTAGATAAAAACAAAACGTGATACAGCATCACTTATAAATATAAAAAAATGTGATATAGCGTCATAGATGATTTTAAACATCATAATCGTAGAAAATTAAAAAATGATCAGAATAATGCTACACATCAAGTAGCAGCATGTTAAATTCTTTAAGAAAACACTCTAGTGAGTTTTTTCTATATTTTGCTAATTATTTATATAAATTGTTACAGGATTTCTACATGCGATAATAATAAACTTACATTAAAAAATCAAAACTTTGAAGAACCGAACACATATTGATATCAAACATATTTCAAACTTTCTTTATATCATTTCTAAACAACATAACTAAAATAATCGATTAATCTACTTTAATATAAGAAAAATAACTGGCATCTCATAATATATTTAATTATAAATATAATGCACTTAATTATAAAATAACAGTTTATTGCTTCGAGCTTATTGTATTATTAATAATGAATAGCTTACTTTGATAGTGTCCAATATCACATGCACGTGTGAGTAATTTTCTATACGTAATTTTGGAACCTAGATTATAATTAATGATAGCTTTGTCAAATATGATTGCTTGAATTGTTTCCAATGAAGAGGAAATATTAGCTACAACTAGTGTACTCAAATGGAGATTTCTGTTTAGAAACCATTGACAGCTACTATAATTTGTATACACTATTAAATAAGTAGCCAGTACATCATTGAATAGAGCAATATCAAAGTTATTGCACCATAATGGAAGAAAAATATCATTATTTTAATGTTTATCGAATATTACATATCGTTTTATTGTAGAGTAATACTAATATTGATACTATGTTGTTTCATAATTTTTAAAATGTATTATTTGTAATATTTTTACTATAAAAGAAAAACTATCTTCGAATATGGTATTTGTCTTTTATTTTCTCTCATTTTTTATTCTTTTGTAAACATGTCGAGTGGAAGATTAAACTCCTGTATTCGTTTCGTAAATGTTACAATATATATTTTTATTCAAGACTTTTTCAATTTTGAAACACGGATGCACTTTTTAAAGACCTTGTTCAGTTTTTTTACATTCATCTTTAATTCTCTTCGCTAGTTTTTATTGATTTTTAATATATTTTATAGAGAGCTTTCAAACGGAAAATAATTAAATTCATGTATTATATTTTAATAAAGATTTTCGAAAATGTTCTGTTATATTTTTTGTTTGAAAGGTTTTAATGTTAAAAAAATATTTCTTTTATTATTTTTTGACTTTTTTTTACAAGATTAAGATACGTCAAATGTACTGATTGAATTGACACTTAGAGCAGTGAAACTACCAGCGATCGATATTACTTATAACAGAGCAATTGCTATTGAACGAATGGCGTAGAACTAACATAAAGGTGACTCCACAATAAAAAAGTAAAGACAAATTAAAGAGCAATTTTTGACATAATATCAATAAATCCCGTGTTAAAAAAAATCCGATCAATGTCTGGCAATTTTGTCTTAACAATAAATTATATTCATTCACAGAAATTTTATTCATAGATGGTATCTAATTTAAATAAGTTCAAATTGTATAGTTATCTCATCCCTCATAAAAATCTCATGTTTTCTGTTCATAATAAATTGAATATTTTATACAACATTAAATACATTATTATTATAAAAATTAAAAAGTACATAAAAATCATATTTGAAAATGAAAACAAAGTGATATAACAAAGTAAGCAGATTGATACAATAATAAAGTAATAAAAGAAGCTATTATTATTATAAAAATTAAAAAGTACATAAAAATCATATTTGAAAATGAAAACAAAGTAAGCAGATTGATACAATAATAAAGTAATAAAAGAAGTTAATCTTCAACATTTTCAATATTTTATTCTAATATATAACTATTAGAGAGATTTAAACATCGTTTTCTTAGTCTTTTCATGCTATTTTGAATGGTATCAAAATTGTCTAATTTCGATTCTTCGATAGAGAGACAGTCAATAGAAATACATACTTTATACACAAAAAGCTAATCTTCAACATTTTCAATATTTTATTCTAATATATAACTATTAGAGAGATTTAAATATCGTTTTCTTAGTCTTTTCATGCTATTTTGAATGGTATCAAAATCGTCTAATTTCGATTCTTCGATAGAGAGACAGTCAATAGAGATACATACTTTATACACAACAGAGATTACAGTTAATAGAAATGCATACTTTATACACAATACAGATTAAAATCGATAGAGATACAGAGTATATACACAATAGAGATTGCAATCGATAGAGATACAGAGTTTATACACAATAGAGATTACAATCGATAGAGATACAGAGTATATATACAATAGAGATTACAATCGATAGAGATACAGAGTATATATACAATAGAGATTACACGATACAGATACAGAGTATATACACAATAGAGATTGCAATCGATAGAGATACAGAGTTTATACACAATAGAGATTACAATCGATAGAGATACAGAGTTTATACACAATAGAAATTACAATCGATAGAGATACAGAGTTTATACACAATAGAGATTACAATCGATAGAGATACAGAGTATATACACAATAGAGATTACAATCGATAGAGATACAGAGTTTATACACAATACAGATTACAATCGATAGAGATACAGAGTATACACAATAGAGATTACAATCGATAGAGATACAGAGTTTATACACAATAGAGATTACAACCGATAGAGATACAGAGTATATATACAATAGAGATTGCAATCGATAGAGATACAGAGTTTATACACAATAGAGATTACAATCGATAGAGATACAGAGTTTACACACAATAGAGATTACAATCGATAGAGATACAGAGTTTATACACAATAGAAATTACAATCGATAGAGATACAGAGTTTATACACAATAGAGATTACAATCGATAGAGATACAGAGTATATATACAATAGAGATTACAATCGATAGAGATACAGAGTATATATACAATAGAGATTACACGATACAGATACAGAGTATATACACAATAGAGATTACAATCGATAGAGATACAGAGTTTATACACAATACAGATTACAATCGATAGAGATACAGAGTATACACAATAGAGATACATATTTATAGTATCATACTGCTTAATTGCAAAGATTTGCGTAGTTTTTAAAATTTAGCTACAAAAGAATCTAATTAAAAGATTGAAATTTTAAAAAGAGTGTGAAAAGTGTTTCTACAACTGGAGAAAACTGATTAACAGTTCGATCATTGCTGATGACTTCAATGCTAGAATTAATTCTTCTCGATGACACAAAATATAAATTACAATATTTATTTTTACACGTTTCAAATAATTTAGATATTTAAAAAAATTATGAGAACTCTCTATCTAAATTAGGAATTATATAACGGCAGTAAAATTCGATATATACTAGATATTAACTTTTCTCTAGATGAATTAAAATATGCTAATGATGTCACGGTAATACCTGTGATATATAAAAGTCTGTTACAATCAATATCGTTTTGAATTTACTTTGAAATAATAATAACATTTGTCATATTTTAAAGAAAAATGATTTTATATATTGAAATTTGCAGTCCATGCCAAAACCATGAGATAGAAACACGATTGAATGCAGAAAATTTTGTAAACAGATTTATATAATAAGATTTAATGAAGAACTCGAGTAAAGTCAATAAGAATGGTTCTTAATTTAATGAAAATTTTAAAATACTGTTTTGAATAATTTTACTGATATTACTGATATATTCTTCTGAGAATCAAATATTTTTAATATTCAGTCAATAAACTTTCAAGTTAGTTATGAATCTTTTTTAATGTAATAGAATTTATTAACCTATTTTATAACCATACTCTCTCTCTCCAAGTCCCCACTAATTCATGATTTTCATGAAATTTTTAATGATTTAAACCATCAAAGGTAACCTCAACACATACTATTTAATTCTCTAACTCTTGAACATTTAAAAATAGCCGATATTAAAACTTCTGAGATATTCTTTTAATATATCCCATACTATTTATTGAATTTTTATGAAATTTGGCAAGATTGTCAAGCCGTTGGACGTGATCTCAATGGCATATTAATTATTCCTTTATCCATGTTAAAGCGATGGATATTCAAACTTTTTCTGTAATAACTTTAGAACTATTTTTTTGAAAGTTTTAAAATCCATCGAGGTAGCTAGAATATTAATATCAGATTTAAATGTAATTAATCCCATAGATTCATCTGCTTTGAAACTGGTAGACGTTTAATTTTCTAATTATGGAACTATTTAATAGATTTTTAATGATATCCAACATATTAAGCTATAGTCGGCCGGATGGCCTCGTGGTAAAGCTTACCATCCTGGAGGATCCGGGTTCAAATCCCACATCTCCAGTTTTTAGGAATGGACGGATCCGACACATTGAACTCCATCCTTCAACCATCCAGTTGACTATCCAACATATTAAGCTATAGTCGGCCGGATGGCCTCGTGGTAAAGCTTACCATCCTGAAGGATCCGGGTTCAAATCTGGGTCCCACATCTCCAGTTTTTAGGAAGGGACGGATCCGACACATTGAACCCCATCCTTCAACCATCCAGTTGACCCCATCATGGGTGATGGGCGCTATAAGTGGCCACCGCCAGATACAAAATATCCCATGAGGATATGGCAGCTTAATATAATTAACCTTACCTAACATATTAAGCTATATCATGAAGATGATTTTGATGACATATTTTAATCCCACATATCTAATTTTTCCAAAATAAAGAACACATTCTGAAAGTAGTTCTTTCTGAACTGCTTGTTAATCACTTACTGTAATTAATTCGCACATCTTTTCTTCAAAAATTGAATTGCATCTTTAATTAATAAAATATATCAATGAACTTGTAATGCTTATAAACTTTTTACGCTATAAATTAATTAGAGTTACTTCTATGTCAAAATCCGATAAACTGTTTTCGATTTAATGCAATTTACTGAATAGAAATTTGTGTCAATCATTTAAATCCCATTTCAGTTATTTCCTTCTCTAATATTTCAATCTAAGAGTAACCTGATATATAATTACAGTGTAATTTACTGTATTATATAACCAATTTTCGCTGAATTGCCATTCCAATTAGAACTACTGACAAGATAAACATTAATCATTTTGAATTATGAATCTTAAATCAATATTACGTGTTACGAAGGAAAACTGTCGACATGTTTATTCTAAGTTTTACATAAGTTTTAAATATTATTTCTTCTTGATATCAATTCTTGGAAACGAATGTTATCACAATTTTTTTTTATTAATTTTTCCATTTTCGCTGCAGCAGTTACACGATAAAAACAACACTGTTCGATTATAAGTCGAACCATTTCTGCTTTTATGCCTCGAGTGGAATTTTGGGAAGACTGTTATAATTTTCCTCTTTAAAATTATTGAATTTTATTATATTAAACTGTATAAAAAGTACGACAACAATTTAAAAAGACAAGATTGTTAAACTTTTAAATTAAAAAAAAAAAAAAAATCCCAAATTTTATTAACATTCTTCAATCAGAATAAATTGAATCAGTTTTCATTATTGTTTACCAAACTATATTTATGAGACAAATTTATCTGAGTATTCATTACCAAGATTATCGATTTAGCTCCAAGACAAATGCCACATAAAATCATTTGTAATTTTTGAATTATAGTAAAAACATTTTTTGTAAGTTCGTTATCATAGGAATGAAGCGATAATCGACTTATCCAAATAATTATATCAAATTAGGAAAAGTTTTGATACAATTCCAATGAATCCCAAAACAATAATAGTAGTATCGATCGAATGCGAGCAAAACGTATAAGATATTTTAAATCCCCCAAAGAATTTGGAGTCAATTCTGTGACATTATCGAGATATAGGGATTTTGTAGATTGCTAGAGCAGAGACATTTACTAGTTAGAGAAAGACATTTTTCTGGAAAAAAAGCATTAAAGATTCACTTACTCCACAATAGAGAAAAAGTGTGAATGTAAGTTATTGCATTAAAGATTCTTATGAAAAATAATCTACAAATATTTATGTCTTCATAACATTGCAAGAATTGGCTTTCAATTTTTTTGTTTAAGAATTTTTAGTGTAAATTTGTCTTTCTTTCAATCGATACTGGTTTCTAAATCATATAGAATTATAATTTTTAGAAAATGTTGTGTCAGTAGATTCAATGTATATATAGAATATGGGTTGATGTCTGTTGCGAGAAGCTCTTGGTATCAAAATTAAACAAATAAATGAATAAATAAATGCATTGTGTATCTTATTTTTTCTATATTCATGAAATATTGATATTATTTCAACGATAGCTCGATAATTTATATATAAATAATAATAAAAATTTAACTGAAAACAGTTAATTCTTGTATAAGTATCTTCAAAATTCATGAAATATTGATATTATTTCAACGATAGCTCGATAATTTATATATAAATAATAATAATAATTTAACTGAAAACAGTTAATTCTTGTATAGGTATCTTCAAAATAAGAAACACACTAATTTAAATATATGATAACCGAAAATAATCAGAAAATATTACAATTTTCAATACATTTAGGACAGTTGCAATACTTATTACCATCAGTTTGAAATTTTGTAATTTAATTTCAAAATCAGTTTATTCCAGAGATATTTTATCATGTCATCCTAAAAGTAATGTCTGTTTTAAATTTTACTTGTTCAAACATGTCTCAGCTTGTCTAAGCATAAATTTTTAAAGTTTTCACAACGTTGGAAGAGTGTTGTTGATTTAAATGGAGAATATATACTTGATTAAATTAGCAAGTGATTTATCTTTTATGTCCTTTCAAAACTTAATACTAAAAACGACATTTTGGGATTGCATGATATTAGAGTGCATACAGTTATGGGAATGTAACTTTCTTTAAAACTTGCGAATTTTTTATGATAGAAAGCATAAAACAAACTTTAATTGAAAGTTAGTAATTGTTTTATATTTAAAATCTCTTTAATTAATGCAAACAAATAAACAATATCAATAATTCATAAATATAGAAAAATAATAAGATGCACAATGAGTTTATTCATGCATTTTTTTTTTTTTTTTTTTTTTTTTTTTTTTTTTTTTTTTTTTTTTTTTTTTTTTTTTTTTTTTTTTTTTTTGTTTAATTTTGATGCTAAGAGCTTCCCGCAACAAGCATGAACTTATATTCTACATATGCATTGTTTCTCTTATTTTTGAGGCGACAATTTCTATAACTATCCGGAATACAAATATAAATATTCTTACTCAAACAGTTTTTATTTATTCGATTCACAGGTCCATTCTTGAAATTTTATTCACAAATTCGTCTAGATCTTTGTTTCTCTTCTTCTAGAATCCAAATGATCCTCCCAGGTGCTAAAGTATCGAAAATCAGTATTGAGCCTATGGGAAACTATAGTAATCTTATTACTATAGGTTCCTAATACTGACTTCCGATGCTGTCGTCAGGTATAATTTTTTAGCAATATTATGCATTATATTACTCTCACTTTTAGCGTCATTTTTTTTATTGGACATGCAGAATTTTATTGGAAACTTTCTCGCTTTCTTAAGATTATGTATAAGAAGATAATAAGAGTAATAATTTTTTAATTTATATTTTATGCGATGTTCAATTATAACATGATACAACTGACCTCAGAAATACGTTACAATTGATCCTATTTGATATAAAACATTTCGCTATTTATAAATACATAAATTATTAAATTACTGCACATTGAAAGATCATTATATTCGGAACACGATACTAATGGTGGTTCTTGTTTTTAGCTTAATAGGAATAAATAAATCTTTCACAAAAACATGTTTACAAAATTTTATGACCTTTATGACGCAAAATTTGCTCTTGAAAACAATATCATGTCATTAGTTATTCAGTCTTTTCGTTTATAATTTTTTACTGCATATTATAGTAGATAATGAGGCTGAGGAATTTGAGATGTTACAAAGTACTTTTTTTAACTCTTATTAAATTTTTCTCTTTTTCGTTGCAATAAATTTTGTACGTATAAACTTTTACATGAGATAATGAAGAACTTACTACCAGTAAGTTCTTCATTATCTCATGTAAAATGATACTAAGCATACTTTTAGTTTATTCTATAATTTGATAACTATAGTTAAAGCGGGATCGAACTGATACATTATGATATGAAGTTTCATTTTATTCTAACAAGCTTTGTTTTGATTTTGCCGAAATAATGAAGATATTTATTAAACTTTTACTTATCAATATATCCATTAAACTAAAATAATTTTGACTGTAAATTAATTCATTAATTTAATTAAAGTCAGCGGATTGTCTTACAGCTATTCACGCTGGCATATCAATGGAAGAGATACCATCGATCTTTAAATACCTCTGTTGTTACAGCTCATTGCCATAGGTATTTCCTTAAAGATGACATTCTTCTCTTCGTTGGCAAATTTCCTCTTCGAAGCAAATATTTTCATTGAAATCATTCCATGATAAACATTTTTTTTTTTTTGCACATAAATCCACAATTTTATCAATATGTGAATATTGCATTCATTAATAAAGATATCTCGGATTATATTGATAAAAAATAAAGTTTCTAATAGCCGAATAAATACATTAATTAAATTATTTAAATTAACAATTAAATAATTTTATATCATCGTTGTTAGCCGTTTACACGAAGACGTTTCGCATTTTTACTTTCTTTCTAATTAAATGATCAAATATCAATCTTATAGCGATCGTTGCTTTAGGAAATTTCTTCTCTGAATGCTAACTCGTTAATGTAATGAGCAACTTAATTTACCGATAAAATTGTCTAACGATTTAACTGCAGCATCTAATGCTCATTGATAAAAATCGGCCATAAAACAGAAGAAAACGAAATTAATAGCACCAATTTTTAACATTCATTACATATTTAATCTTGATAATTATTCTAATTATGTATTTCCCAAACTCTTTATGTTAACAATCAGTTAATGACACTATAAAGGCGACTGTAATAAAGTATTATTACTTAATTCGGTCTTTATGATGTTAAATTTTGAATGAAAGAAGGATAATTCAAATATTTTCCTTAAAGAGTTCCTAAAATAATTTTTGAATTATCTTGATAATAATGATCAAATTGTGTCGTTTGGGATATATTCTATACTTGACTACAGCATCGGAAGGCAGTATTAAGTCTATGGGATATATTGCCTTCCGATGTTGTCGTTAGTCATCTCTTCTCATATATAAAGAACAATAGTATTCTTTATTTGGTTTTAATTGGACTTTTTAGATGATTTGGTGTCCTCACACACCAAATCATTATTTCTCAAAGTGTAACAAGCTCGGTAGGAAAAAGTATGGGAAAGGAGTAGCTGCAATAAAACAGTCACCACCATTTTAATGGCAAATCTTTGTTTGCATTAATATTTTCTTGTTTTTTGACAAAAATGCAGTGAAAATGAAGTAAAAAAAGTCGATGATTAATAAATAATATTAACTATTTTAATGAAATTAAGCAATATTTTGATATTATCTATAATATTTTTTAATATTTTATAGTTCATTCTATAAAAACGACCAGCTGTTCTTAACCATTGGTACGTATATAATCTTGAATTCTATTTGTATACGAGGCATATTTTTGTTGGTGTACTGAAATTTTTGAAATTTTCAGTTTGGTTGTACGCATTTATGAAAAGATTGAGAACTTCTTCTTCTTCACAATGTTAATATGGAGGGTAAGGTTGAGAACTGCTATTCTAGATTACATTAATAAGAAATAAATGGCTCAAGCGTATGTAAATATATTCAAAAACATACCTGTGTTGTGGAATGTGTCAATGAGTTGTTATTCAGAAGCAAATATTTTCTCCATTCAGATCTTTGCTTTTAATTAGTTCTCGTTATATTTAACGAAGAGTCTAAGATAAATAATACGCTATTAAAGCAAAATTATTATTCCTAGAACCTCATTTTCTTATTATATATTGTTACAACTGATTTATGGAACAGTAGTTTCGGTTTTAACATAAGAGAACAATTCATAATTGAATTTATTAACAGTCTTAAACCATAAACTGTTGTTTATTGTTTTCCGTTTTGGATTACGTTCATTTTCGTTATTCATTGACCGTTTTATCACCGTACAGTTTTAAAGTGATTTACAAAATCTTCGTAGATTGTAAAGGTCGTGGAACGAAAGCAGTTCTACACAAAATAAATTATTCTATGACATGTTTTTATTTCTTTACTTGCTTTATCTGCACATGCCACATATATCATTTTCCGCAAAACTATTAAAGCTGAAATGTATTAAGAATCTTTTCATTTTTCAAAACAGAAAGAAAACATTTACCTTCCAATATTAGAAAGAAGATAAAAAAAAAAAATAATTTGTCAGATTGTATATTGTAGCAAACGGAGTTCATAAATAAATACGTTTATTAATGAACAAAATATTTAAATGAGCATCAAAAACCATATTAAAAAGAATTAAGAAGTGATTTCACTGAAGAATTGATAACAGAAACTATTAATTTCGTTTTTATTTTTAATTAAAGTTTTAGCATATGAATCAGCATATTAAACTTGAATAATTAAGAAAAAGTTCACCTCTTACTTATTAAAAATTAAATAAATGAACCTAGCTAACTTATAAAATCATACAGTATTTGAATATGTTTACTAAGCACTCTTGACATACAAAATTTTCACATTCAGAACAAAATTAAAAGATATTTTATACAGACGGTTCTCTAGTTACGAATATAATTCGTACGAAAGTTTTGCTCGTAACTCGGACACTGCTGTCATCTTAGTTCCAAAAGTACTAAAATAACTATATATTGATATTATAATATTTTTTTTTTGTAATTAGACCAATTAAAATGTTTTTATTTCAATGAAAAGTTTCGAATATAAAGCGAGAAGTTTAGGTGTAATCGATGCCATCTTGAAATACTGAGGTAATATGTTAACTGACTGGGTAATTTTATAATATATTTGTTTCTAGATTATTTTACTATCATATTAATCAAAACTATTGAAGAGTTTTTGAAATTTCGTGAATTTTTAAAATGAAATTTCACATTCATAAGTACGAATATTCGTAACTAGAGGAACGCCTATATTTGTAAAATCTCGAGAATTTTAATATATTAAATTTTAAATAAATATTTCAGAGTTTTATAATTCGTTTAGAATTAATATAAATTTTAAAAAATGAATATAAAAAAATTCTATAGTAGTTTATCATGAATTTAACTAATAGATAGCTATTGTTGAACGATATGAATTGGAATTTTTAATCTGATTAATTGCAAAATTAAAGACACTTTCTCATTATCATAAGTGCAGACAATATGTTAAATTTGAACAAATAATTTATATTATTAAGAATTATTCATTCGCCAGTCTTTAATTCTGATATATTAGAGACGTGATACCATTTACTGAAAAGAGAGATTCAGTATATCGTTAAAGGGTCGAGATCATTAAAATAATGAATCTATTAATTATCGAAATAAATATTTAAGTGTATATCGGGTTACTAATTAATAACGTTAGTAAAAAAATAATTTGATTTAGCCGATATTTTATATTTAGAAAGAACATAAATGAATATTGAAGAGACTTTACGAAATTTTTGATGTTAAATGTTATACTGAGAAGTTATTTAAATATCAAATTATATGATTTGAAAATTCGATATTTATCCTTAATTTTTATATAAAGTTTATAAGGAGGGAGCTTATCAAATTAAATTCTTTTAATCCTGAAATATATTTCTCACTTTTATCTATTGCTTAACTCCAACTCTGTGATAAAGTAATGATCTCTGTTCTCTCAATATCTCGATTAAATCTAATTTTCAGCAGAAAATTGAAAATAAACTGCTTTTGTTATATCCATTTCTGCTATGAAATTTTATCAGTTGCACTCTAAATTCATAAAAAATAGTTTTTCTTGTATTTTGGTTCATTTTAATCCAGCTAGGATTGTTGAAATTTAAGAAAATGTAAACATTTATTACTGAAATATTTTTTAATTAAACGATGGAACGACTTTAATGGTCATCTTCTAGTATTTCTTTCAGGGAAATGGCCTATAAACTGAATAAAATTTCAATTATTTTACTCGATTATTAACCGAATTTAGACTTAATCGATCATCCAATTCTTGGTCTGATATTGCTTATATTTGTAACAGTCAAAAGGTAACAGTAAGAATTCATTAGATCCATGCAACTACACTGCACTTGCAGCATTTAGCTTTCATTACATTTATAATCTGAAAGTCGAGAAGTAACTAAAGAGCACTACTTAAGACAGTACATTGCTTATCATAAAAAATTAAGTTTATATTAAGTGGGTACCATCAAAAAGTCATAAAAAGTCTTGGAACATAACCAGAAAAAGATTTATTAAAGTTTAACTAGAATAGATGTCCTTCTTTTATCTGAACTTTTCAGCTTATTCGACTTGTTCTTCATCCAAATAGAACAAATAATCGATGTTTTATTCAAATATCGATTATCTGAACTCATTGATTATGAAGATAAATTAAAAAGTACTACACTGCCGCTATTTTAGTTTCTTCTTTGTAATAGAACAAATAATCGATGTTTTATTCAAATATCGATTATCTGAACTCATTGATTATGAGGAAAAAATTAAAAAGTACTACACTGCCGCTATTTTAGTTTCTTCTTTGCAATATTAGATATAATTACAAGTCGATCTGGTAAAAATATATTCGAAAGATTAGAAAGATCTTGTAACTACATCGTAAATTAGTTTAATGCAATAGAACATCTAATAATAGATATTCTACTATATATCAAGATCTCATCTCAAGAGGAAATTATCATTTTTCCAAGCATTCTCTAAATTTAATGAGATAAAATATGTCGATTAATGGCATTCCAGATAAGGAAGAGATTGAAAAATTTTTGCTATGAAATCGTGTCAATTGCATATTAAATTCAAGTATCAACAGTTTCTGATTAATGGTATTACTTCTTCTTAATTATTTTACGGATTTAATAGCATCAACTTGTCAAGAATAATAATTAAGAAGGATCTCTAAAAATATTTGGAAGCATAGGATCCGAAATCATTCCTTTATCTCTCAATTAGATGCCTGGCAATGCAGCTATCCAACCACTTCCGATTAATGTACAGAGAAGACTACAATATTTGATTAATTTCACTTACTGTCTGGTTTATATTTGTCAAATTTCTATGAGACTATCTAGGTAAATTTTTTACATGTTCCCTGTCAATTCTTACAATTAATTTATTTGCGTTGACTTCATTAATAGCCTAAGCATTCTTGGCTTTCTGCCTGAAGGATTCCAGTTTGACTAAGTCTTCTACTTTTCGATACATTTTTCAAGGAATATCCTGACTGTAGACAAAGGACTGATAAAAGAAATGCAAAAGTGCATAAAAGAGCAATGCTTCTGTTATGTCAAAATAAGTGGCATTCCAGATAAGGAAGAGATTGAAAAATTTTTGCTATGAAATCGTGTCAATTGCATACTAAATTCAAGTATCAACAGTTTCTGATTAATGGTATTCCTTCTTCTTAATTATTTTACGGATTTAATAGCATCGACTTGTCAAGAATAATAATTAAGAAGGATCTCTAAAAATATTTGGAAGCATATGATTCGAAATCATTCCTTTATCTCTCAATTAGATGCTTTTTTTTGCTTTGAAGTCTTGTGACAATCCCTTTGATCACAAATTTGGTTAAGTCGAAATAGTTCAGGAATAATCCATTATTAATAACCTGCAAAATAAAAGGAGGAAAAAGTTACTCAAACATTATGGAAGACTAATATTTTAATAATGTAAAATATAAAAATAATAACAGAATGAAAATAATAATCGATATAATCAAATATCATCGAAAAAATCGATTATAATCGAATAATAATAAAAAATACAGTAAATTCATTCCATTTAAATATTATTGTGGTTATCGACAACAATAAATATGATTTTAATTCAATTTCATTCATAATAATTTTCATAATTCTTTATCACTAAGTCTGGGACATTTTACGAAAACAAAAATTATAATATTTTTAAAAAATATAAGAAGAGAAAAGAAAAAAAAAATTAATTTTAAATTAAAGAAAAACAACAGGTATGGAAAGCGTGATAACAGCAGTATAAAGAATAAGTATCTTTTATTAAACAAACATCAACCACTATTCAGCCAGACAAATTAGTAGAATGTATAGATTCTAACGATGTCAAATCACCTGGTCGTGGCATCTTAAATTGCATTCCTACATTAATGACAATGGCATCCAGTTTTGTACATCATCGACTTTCAATACGCGAGGCACTTACACGGATGGCGAACTTAACGATTATTGTATTTGTACAACATAGAGATGACAAGTCGAGGTTCATTAGATCGCGTAAGTTTAATAATACTACTCAAATAATGTTAAAAATTACTAGTAAACATTAAAACCAACTTGGCCATTTGTATAGAATACCAAAAATCAAATATGATTGCACTCTTCCTTAATTCATAATTTCGAAGTACCTAAGTAAGAAAATTGGATAAAGTATAAAATAACTCATTATTTATATAAAAAATGATTATATAAAGTATAAAACCATTCATTATTAAACCTATTTCTTTTTTTTTCAAAATAAAATTTTATTTTTAAATTTAAATTAATTGAAACATGAAATAAAATATCAAGTCATCCTAATAGTAATGTAGATACAAAATATAAATCGTTGCTAATTTAAAAACCAAGAATATATTCTCCATTTGGATCTTTATTTTTTCTTTTCTTTTTTTCTTTTGTATGGTAAACTTGGTGGCTAAATTTTGATTGCCCCTCTTTCCACTCAAATAGATATCTTTTTTTATTTTTTTTTATTTTTTTATTTTTTTAATTAAATAAAATGTTAGTGGGTTAGTAACTTAGGACTATCTCCATTTGGATCAATAGCACTCTTCTAACGTTGTGAAAGCTTTAAATATTCACGTTTAGACAAGCTAAGACATGTTTGAATAAGTATAGTATAAAAAACACATTACTTATGGGATCACCTGATATTATATATATTTTTTAAGATTGTATTATTGAAAATTTTAATTGAAAAAATTTTAATGTTGCAATAAATTTATTAATAAAGTAAATTTTTTTGTAATTCCTAAAATAATGTAATCTTTCATGATTAATAAAAACTATCTTATTTTTTGGTTGTCAATCATATCGTAAGAAATAATCTTAGATAATTTTTAAAGCATGTATTGTATTTTTTTAATATTCTAGAACAGGAATATTCAACATTTTGGCTTCCTTGGGCCATATTTGAAGACAAAAATATTCTCTCGGGCAGCACACAAAATATTCTAATTCTAATGATAGTTGTCGAACAAAACAGTTAATAAATAATGTTTAATATACGTTATCCACCATGACAAATAAGCAAAAATGCTTTAGCATAATAATCTTTGACTTCTCGTTCAGAAATATTTTTTTAATCACTTAGCAAGTCAAGAAGTTTTAATCAGTGAAATAAATATTTTATAAATGGAAATTTACGATTTTATGTTGGGCCTCATTCATTACAACGCTGGAAACAGCGCTGTTCTAGAATTCAAGTATTTCGATCGACATTTCAGTATTAATTTAGAAGAAATTTTTTAATGATTACTAAATTTGGTTCTTTTTTTATTTCTTTAAGGCACTGTACAAGTAGTCCTTTTCTGTTAAATATACAGTATACAGCATACACATAAACATCAGAAATTTGGAATTTTCGAAAATCCGGCAATAGTCAAGTCCCTAGATTGCCGGATTTTTGATTGTCAACTAGATTGCCGGATATTTGATTGTTGTACTGTAATTGAATTTTCATATTTTTGAATCTTGTTAAAAGTTTTACTTTCGGGAAAATTTCTATCAAATATTTGATAGAAATTTTCTGA
Source organism: Olivierus martensii (assembly GCA_000484575.1). Classification (NCBI taxonomy): domain Eukaryota; kingdom Metazoa; phylum Arthropoda; class Arachnida; order Scorpiones; family Buthidae; genus Olivierus; species Olivierus martensii. The sequence continues at coordinate 55,390 of AYEL01007440.1, read as the reverse complement.
AAGTAAATAGAATTTTGTTAATTAGTAAACTTATTGTTTATTCAAAATCCCTTAATTAATTTCAATGATACCAATGAATTTGATTTAAATATAATTTATTAATTACTCTTAATCTCTCTTATTGAGAATTTCTAAACAATAAATTTTATTAAATTAAAAAAATTATTCTTTAAATCAATTAAATCGAAATATTACTCATAAAATTTCTACTTAAAAGTTAAATACTCTCGATTATTCGCAAGGGACGATATTCACGGATAATTGAAAACACGAATAATACGAATTCTTTTTATTTTTTATTGCATTTCGTGAATTTATTTTCAAATAGTTAGCAATATTGTTTGTTCTTGATAATCCTCCAGATTTTTTCTAATTTTTTAATAACTTTTCCTCGCTGCTGTTACATATCACTGCATTCAGAGACCTAATGATTTATAAACTCTAGTGTCAATGAGGAAAAATGATGTGCTTCTTCACCATTCTCCTCTTTTTCTTGGAATTATTCTCGACAGAGATAACAGTATCTGCATCACTCAAACATTGTAATCCTGTGAATCACTCTGTAACTATTCATCAAGGTTTTCTTTCTCCACATTTTCAAAAATCAGGTAAATTTTTCATTAAACCTTTATCACATATATTACACGTGTATACTTACAGTGCACAATTTTATGTATCAAACAAATCGAAGAAAACAATAAAATTATGCACGGATAATCCGCAAACCGAACAATTCGCATGCTGATTATCGAGAGTATATCGAGTATATAATACGTAAAAATTATAATTATGCAGTATACAATATAAATACTCAATTTATAATCAAGTGCAGTAATACCCCGACTTACGTAAATTCAGAGATACGTAACTTCTCATCTTGCCCTCTCGTTCACTTGTTTGTTTCACAACTACATAGTGGATGTATGCTGATCTGACCAACAAGAATTAATTAATTAAATGTATTTATTTAAATCTGTAATTTAAAAACAAAACTCTAAATAAATATTAATTAACAACTAATCATTTTTGAAGTTCAGTTAGCACTTTACCAATTTATTTATTTTAAAAAAGTAAATGCTCAAAGTAAAGTAAACAACTTTCTCTTTAATAAGGCAAAGAGTAAGTCTATAGAGTCAATCCAAACAACTTTTAATTGCAATTTACATCTGAAATTTCTATCATTTAACATTTGGAAATTTGCATAAAGAGAATAAAACTAATGTAAATTCATTCCTTTAATTGCTCTTTTTTTAATCAAAGTGAAGTGAAAGCATGTTGTAACAGATTAATCATCCTAATGATGTTTTTATGATCACATCAGCATAAGACTTTTCAAGAACTATTTCATTAAGATTTTTCGCGATTTTTGAATAATAGAAAAAATAAATCTGAGTTAAAATTGTTTGAAAGAAATATATAAATTGTGATAAACAATATTTTATTTTTCTTGCTTTATTCAATTAATCAAATCCTTTATTTGTTGGACTTATTATCAAAATAAAATAGGACAATAAAAAAATATTAATAATATATTCTTATAGAATTATCGTGATGAGAATTTTTCTTCAAACAGTTTAAAAATAAATTTATTAATAGCGATGATTAGAACAATTGTAAAGAAAGAAAAAACAGAATTAATATAGAATTTTCTAATAAAAAATAGAAAAAAAAAACTAAAAAATGCTTTCAATTATACATTTTTAACTATAAGGAGTGATTTTATTATTTATTAGACTGTTGAATCCATTATTTGATAGATACAAATGTTACAGAAGTTAAGATCAACAAATCAATTTTGATCATATAATAAATGATTTCTAGCTCTTCTTTTTTCTAGATGAAAATACTAAATAGTAAATTACTAGTATCTATTTTACAAAAAAAAATCAATAAATATTTTATAATAGATTGTGCTCTTTATTAATCTTAATAATCAGTAATTCATAGCAATAAATTACTGAAATATTAACTTTTTTTTATAATATTTTAATTAAGTTAATTTGGATAGTTATCTTTTTATCTTACTTATATTTTTCAAACATTTCAGTAATTTCATTATTTAAATACAGTATTTTCATTAAAATGTGTTAAATGTAATTTTTATTTATTTATTTATTTATTTTTTGTTAAATTTAAATTTTTGAACATCATTATCGGTTAATTTTAATTTAATTAATTTGTATAATATTTAAAAAAAATTGTTTAAATAAAAATAAAAATAATTTGGTTAAATAGTAGTAATAATTTATGAAGAAACCAAATTAAAATGACAGAAAAAGTAAAAGAAATAAACTCAAAATTGGATTTTGTCTTAATTTTTATAGTTTTTTAAAGTAGGATTTATTAAGAAATTTTAATTTTTCAGATAATCTGGTTATTGTATCAATAGGCAGATCATGTATGACTCTCATATATTTATTCCATTATCTTCTGTTGAGATAATCATAAACGGCAATTGATTATATTTAATGCAAATAAGCTAAATATTACATAATTAGCTTATTTGCATTGAGCTAATTATGCATTACAAAATGCTGAATAATTCTATAATACTGTATTTTATAAATAATTGTTGAAGCATATTTGCAAATGTATTAATAATGAATCTTAGAAAGAAGGAAGAAAATATTCTTTAAGTAAAGATATACAAAAGTATAATAATTAAAAAGAAAATCTATTCAAAATAAACTATAAAAAATAATGAGGAATAACATAAAAGATATATAAAAAAGAAAATAATTCGGCAACCAAGTTTATGTTATGTTAAAATTGAAGAAATGCCCTACTGTTAGTAAGTTTTCAGTTCTCTAAAGAACTGCATACAGAAATATTAAGAAAAGCACATCATAAAAGTATAAAAAATAAAAATCATAAGAGCAGACTCATTATGAATTAGTAATTATTTCTCATTTAATTATATTATGAAACATTTTATATTGGGCATAGAATCAACCGATTATCATGGAAATTAATATTGTTTACCATACAGACGCTCCTCTGGTTAATTATATCGTAAAATTTCAAAAACTTTTTAATAGTTTTAAGTAATATGATAGAAAACTTCTCTAGAGACAAACATAATAGAAAATTACCAAGTTAGTTAACATATTAAGGCAGTATTTTAAGATAATGGCAATAACATAAAAAATTCCTCGCTCATTTAAATCTGTGAAATAAGAAACTTAATTTGCTCCACTTGAAAAAATATAATATTCAGTACTTCTGTATGAAAAAACAACAGTATCTGAGTTACGAATAACCCCATTTTACGAACAAAACTTGCGTACGAATTATGTTTGTAACTGAAAGAGTGCCTATATAATAAATTAAATCATAAAATATGTACTTTTTATATATAATTATGCACAATATAACACTTTTATTGATATAAAACTATGAATAATTTTAATAAAAAGCAAAATTATGGAAAATAGAGCATTGAAAATAGAAAATATTCACATTGAAAATTTAAAACCAATAACTAAATAATTACTCCATTAATTAAAATATTTTTCTAATTAAAACGGAAAATTTTTTCAACTATTTTTAGATTTATTTCAAGTGATAAAATATTTTTCTAATTAAAACGGAAAATTTTTTCAACTATTTTTAGATTTATTTCAAATTTATAAATCAGAAATTATTGATAATTCTAACGGTAATCAATATTACTAAATGTTTTCTTAATACATATATATAATATATTGAAAAAAAAAAAACATTAGCATTGATGATTATCGGAAAAAATGTATTTATGTGATTCTGTGACTATAAAAAAGAAAATAATTTTATTAGAAGAAATAAAATATTGAATATCAGTCAATATGGCTTTCTTACGTCAATACATTAAGGGTGATGTATTAATGCACTGCTGTAAGAATTTCATGAATTAGAAATCAATATTAATGCAGTTTATATTTATCAGGACAGTTTATTCTATAGATATAAATATATTTAATATATTTTTTTTTATATTATAAAATAAAGAAATATGGAGTAACATATTTTCTATGCAGAATATTTTTTGCTGTGTTAAAATAATTGATAATTTATTCAAATGTTTGAATAATTTTTAAAGTTTTCGTCACACGTTAATTCTTGTATGTGACAAATATTTAATATTCCATTGTGGCATATTACAAATAAAATAAATTACATATACCAGAAATTAATAAAATGCTTAAAATTATTAAAATTCTATGATATTTGCATATAATAAATATTAAATGTGAAATAATACTAAAATTTATGTAAGATGTTAAGATTATTTCGGAATATTTTACAAAAAAAGAATAAAAAATATTCAAGATCAATTGCTTCACCACTATACTTGACGACATCATCGGAAGTCAGTATTGAGACTATGGGAGCGGCGTATTACCAACTTTTGTATCAATGCGCACGGAACAGTCGATTTCTATGTAAAAGGTAACAGTGTCAGTAAGAACGATGTTTATTTTTATGTAATCGTGCCTCTGGGTTTATAGTTTTCAATTTCGAACAAAGATTCAATTTAATTTACTTCGTTTGACGGCTAACCATGCAGTCTTTCGAGAATGGCTTAAAATAACAATTCTTCGCCATTTTAGATTTAGAATAGATTGGAATGTGCAGAACATCATTGCGCATCTGATCATCGTATATATTACAGATACGCACATAATTTGCTACATGTTAAAACTATGTTAATATCGTAATTTTATTCGAAGCTTATAGCTTATTTGCCAAAACTGTCATTATGTTATGACAGTTTACTGTAAATTTCCCGCCAATAATTTAGTGGACTACATCATCCGCGTAGTGATATAAATAAACTTCGGCTCTTCTATAGATTCAATACTGTCGTATAATATCACTATACGACATTTGTAAAAGAATTTTAATGATAATTAAAGATAAATCTATCTTATTTTTTAATGATGAAATATTTATTTAAAAAATTAAATTAATAATTTTTTAAATTGTTTAATATTACATAAAAAATTTAATAATTTAATTCTAGTTTTAGTTACCGGTAGAAATGGAATGTTTGTATTAATGTTATAATTAATTTTAATTGGGAATTTTAATGATCAATTAATAAAGTCTCTATATGTTATGAGATGCATGATCCAGCTTTAAATTAGTATTATAAGAATTTAACAAAATATAAAAATTAAGAATCAATTCACAAGTGACTTTGTTTCTTTGCTGTTTTGATGAAATGCGGATCAATTTACATGATTAATAGATATTAATTGGGAATTTTAATGATCAATTAATAAAGTCTCTATATGTTATGAGATGCATGATCTAGCTTTAAATTAGTATTATAAGAATTTAACAAAATATAAAAATTATGAATCAATTCACAAGTGACTTTGTTTCTTTGCTGTTTGGATGAAATGCGGATCAATTTACATGATTAATAGAGATTTAGTTGTTCTTTTAAAATAAAAATTTACGATAAATTATTGTAATTTTAAAATATTGAAATGAAATTACTGTATAAATATAAGATTTAAAAAAAATAAATAAAGTTTTACTGAAAAAATCTCAATATATTTTTCGTTGATGAATAAATAAGAAGTCGTATGATGCATCATTTGATAAATAAATAGTAATCTTATGATATTTGAGAGAAAGGAAAATAAATGTCTAATTAAAATCTCTCATTAAGTCAGTTAATAATTCACTAAATATGAAGTTTCATTTAAAAGAGAGAAAACAAAATCTAAGTTGTTCCATCTCAGGAAAATTAATGTCAAGAAGTTATGAAATATTACTGTGAAATATATATATATATCTGTACGTAATATATTAATATGAAAACAAAAGATAAATAATCCAAAAAATTATCATGAAAATAATACGATAAAAATGAATTTTTTCGTATTTTTTTTTTTTTTACTGAAAGAGTTAATGTAGCTATTAATTTGCATGATACTGTGAAGTATGAAATTTGAAAATTTATAATGTTAAATGAGTTATGAGTTATATACAGGTGTATATGCAAGGTGAAGAAAAACTTCGTCGTAAAATTTTGTGTACTGATAGAGGACCTCGAAACAAGTCGAAAACGTCTAATGAACATATGGTCTAAATGGCACCCGTTTTCGAGTTACAACCCTTTAAAGCTAGCCAATCACCATCGAGTGCACAAAGCGTCACGACGCGTCGCTCGCCTTCTTACTATCCGGTAGTAAGTAGGAGAGCGACGCAATGCAACGCGTCTTGGTAACGCGACGCATCGCGACGCTTTGTGACAAAGCGTCACGATGCGTCGCGTTACCACTCGATAGTGATTAGCTAGCTTTAAAGGAATATAACTAGAAAACGGTGTCATTTAGAGTTTTAGACCATATGTTTATTAAACATTTTCGATTTGTTTCGAGATCTCCTGTCAGTACACAAAATTTTACGACGAAGTTTTTCTTCACCCTGTATAATTTTAATTGATCTTCATTGAAATGATTTTTACTTCTATACATGTTGTACTTTTATAGAAGATTTTATATTGAAAAATATATTAAAGACCCAATTTTTATTAAAAAAAAATTAAGTCAGTGTCTAAAATGAATAATTTTAACTGTGATCAGTTAATGGATTACAGTTAAATTATGACTGTAATCAGTTAAAAAATATATACTAAAATTTCTGAAATTTAATTAATCTACATTAATAATGATAAAAAATATTTTGTCTGTTTATAAAATGCATTTTTTCATTCAACAGAGCAGGAAATCCGATATTCTTAACAGTATGATAAAATGTTTACTTTTCTCTTCATCACCACATCATAATGAAAAAATCCAACTATATATATTTTTGAAATATGTATATAAAACATTTTAATCGAATATATTTCAATTTAAGATATCATTCTGACAGCTGGTATAATACCATCCAACTCCAACTTCTTCTTTTTCACTCAAGTCGAGTTATATTTTTAGATTTTTCGTTGGGATAGAAAATTGTAATTTTGCACAGTTATTATCGAATTTATAAATATAATATTTTGCATATAAAATTAGATGTAATATAAGTTGTAAGTCGTCCTAAATGATACTTTAATGTAAGGTTTCTAACTGTGAATTTATTTTCATTTAACATTCAGAATTTTTTTAATTGGCAATAGATGAAAAACTGATTATACACTGTTTAAACTAGCATTAGTTTCTACTGTATTGCTTATCAGATTGATATCTATCCATCAAACCAGTAAGCAATCTATAACTTCAGTGCAAGATTTGAACAAACTTGAATTTAGTATAATCTCCATTAAAGTGATTTTTACTTCTATACACGTTGTACTTTTATAAAAAATTTTATATCGAAAAACATGTTAAAGACCCAATTTTTATATATAAAAAAATAGTGTCAATATTTACCATGTTTCTTAGAAATTATGAGTTAAATTTTTACTATTATAATTGACATTTCACGAATACTTTTTTCCCTTTTTTCAAATTTTGAGCACTATCTTGTAGTGCTTCTATAGAGGTAGACTGATAATATTTTAATTTATTTATTTATAGATATATTTGTTTAAATAAATTTTTATATTTTTTCTGCAAACAGTACTGTGAACTGAGGTCCCTTTATGAATTTTTAAGATGTTTCCTACATGTCATACATAAAAAAAAATTACATTAAAAATTTTGCTGATTTTTCTCGATAATCTTTTCAAAGATTTATAAGGGATAAAAAGATAAAATTTTTTAAAATATTACTATTAAATTAAAATATATTTTTTGTGATAATTGCTTATAATATATTGATCTTTCAAAATTTAAAAATGCTCCTGCAAAATAATAAAAAAGATTATGATAACTTTGAAAAAATTAAAGAAAAGAGATACATTTTAATAAAATATTATTGATCAAGTATGTATAAATTGAAAAACTATCTTTATCAAGCGTTTCCTTAATTAAGTATAATAATTAAATCAAGCATTGTCTTAATTAAGAATTTTTAATAAGCATTTCCTCCAAATATAGAACAAGATCATTTTTTTCCATGAATCTCGATGCGAAAATAACTTGTGTAAGGTGTCGATAAGAACATATTCTCTGTCTTCTTTATATGACATGATGAAGTTTCCAAAATTTTTTAAATGAGGCATAGAATATGCTGCTATTGATTATTTCAGATTGGCATTGTATCGAGTTTTATAACGAAAATTATCCTCTTATATTTCATGCTTTACCAAAAAGTTTTTACTAAAAGTCTTTAACTTTTCCGTACTTGATCGATGATGTTATTGCTCAGGTATCTTATCTCTCATCTTTAATTTTACATATTTATCATATTCTTCTCTTTATTTCTTAATAAAAACATTTTTTTTTCTACTATCGATAAACGTTTTAAAGATAAATAATCAAAATCATAGAATAATATAACTGATCAGATGCAGGATAGCACTCGATAGAAGTTTCAAACGAAATTTTTGCTTTCGATAGATTCTGAGACTGGTGTCAAATTAAATTTATATTAAAGATAAATAATCAAAATCATAGAATAATATAACTGATCAGATGCAGGATAGCACTGATAGAAGTTTCAAACGAAATTTTTACTTTCGATAGATTCTGAGACTGGTGTCAAATTAAATTTAAAAAAAAAATGTAAGAATTAAATTCCGTATTATGTTGATGAATTATTTAAATATTTAGAAATAATTCCATAAATTAAGTCTGACTCCAAATGGCACAACAAGCATGCAAAGCAGAGATAGTTTCTTGTTTTCTCTTTGCTGTGTTATATTCCTCCATCAGTCTCAAGAAGAATATATTAATTTTTACAGAAAACAATAATTTCATTTTACATTATTATTTTTTAATTATAAAAACATTTTATTTAAGAATCTTGAAACGAAAATAACTATTTATTCTTATACAATTTTCAATTAATTTCTAGATATTAAATGAACGTTGATTTGTCACAAGAGAATTGGCAAAATTTCATAACATGTAATTATTAATGAATCACTTCATCAAATGATTTATGGAACCTTTACTTATATAACTGTGCACTGGAAAGTAATTTTGTCGATTATATATTTTTTTGGCAAACAGGAAATATTTATATTAAAATTCTTATCACATTATATTAAAAAAAAATCGTAAATTGATCTTTGATAAAACGAGGAATGCGAGTGTAAAAACTTTTGCAGATTAAATTCTTATGGAAATTATTAAAATTTTTAAACAAAGAAAAAAAATCAACATAATCTCATGTATATCGAAAATCTTTTAATGAAGCCGTTAAGAATATATGTTTATACCAAAACAATTTTAACAGTAAAATGCCAAGCACCCATTAATTGTATACAGTTCCGATACATCCTGTATACCTGTAACATTATTTAAAAATAACAAAAAGCATCATAATATAGCCAGAATAATTATATTATAGAACATTCTTTATCATTAAGAGAATATAAAAGTTTGGTGATGACTGACTGCAGTTCTATCCCATTGATATGTCGAATAAACTTAATAACTTCATTAACTATACTTAATTAATATTAAAGACAAATCAAATATGTTTAGAGTTGCGTATATATATTATGTTATTCGTTGATCATCATTAAATGCATCTATTCAATCGTGAAATATCATATTTCAATTCAAAACATTTTACAAAAAGACAAATTCAGTTCATTAATACTTTATACAAATTTAGATGAAAATAAATTCTTCGTTTATTACGTTATTCTAAAGTACATTTTGTATGTTTTGTATGTTAAATCTGTATGTTATACTACTAATTTTTAAGAATGTATGACCAATTAGGATATATATACAATATATTCCAGTTTTTGACTCTTCAAAAACTGGGATTATATATAAACAGTTTTTGACTCTTTGTTCTGCTTGAAAAAATGTCCCTGATTGTCACCAAGTAAATAGTTCATAGTTCATAGTTTCAACTAGATTTAATTTTTAAAAATTAGCTTCTGAAGAATTATCCTTCCCAACTTTTATTATACATAGAGTATGGTCAGTCACTCCCTTTTGTCACCCTAATATAACCAATGTGGATGAATAAAACTGAAAAAAAGTAATAAAAAAAAACATAAACGATATATTTTACTATCTCTTCCTGCTTTCTTTTTGCAAGTTTTCTAATAATTTATATTTTTTTCCACTGTTCTTCATAAAATTTTTTTGGATCCTTACGCTCCCCCAATATCTAGAATGGGAAAACTTCTACTTCTTAAAAATCTGCTCACTTTAGATATATATTAAGATCATCCCAAATGTAATGTCGCTTTCTTATACCGTACTTGTTCAAACGTGTCTCAACTTGTCTTAACATCGATTTTTAAAGCTTTATAAATACGTATTCAAGAAGACAGGCAGAAATTCATCGATGAAATCTCAAAAATAGACAGTTCTAGCATTTTATATATGGTTGAAGAGGGTGACAAAGTGCAAACAAGGTGGTTTATTCTTTTGATATAGGTGTAAATTTATTTACATCTAAGTTGAAACAACATTTTGCAAAAACATCTTATATAAGTTATTGCTTAAATAACCTTTTATTATTATGAAGTATACGATATTACTTTTAGAATTGCCTGATAATTAGACTCAAAACAAATAAAAAATGCAACGAAATTTTATTCTTTAACTGTTTCGAATAAAAAAAAAAAAAGATGAAAATCAATATTTTTCTAATTTAATCAGTATTTCTGTCACATAATAAGACTAGAGGAGGAATGATTGAGGAAATTATCTTTCACTAGAAATACATTAAGAATAGCTAGATGAGTTCTCTACTACCAGCTTTAAAAGAAAACAAATTACTGTAAATCCTTCCGGAACATAATTGCAATACTTTACACGCATCATTATGGAAGTAAAACATTTCAATTATATAAATCAATTTTTTTTTTTTTTTGCAGATGGTTAAAAATAACAGGGAAAAAAATATTTTCAAATTAAACCAAAAATTTTTTTGATAAGTCAGTTTTCAATTAAAAAATGCAATTAGTGATTATTTAACAGATATCTTTTTAAAATTATTTTCAATTTATAAAATAAGTTCTCAGAGAAAAAAAATCTTTTCAATTAAATGATCCTAAAGTTATTCAGTTAAACATGATTTCCGCATCAACACTTCAAAATACATAACTTCGTGATTAATTATTTTAAATAATCTTTTCAAATTACTGTAAATCCTTCCGGAACATAATTGCAATACTTTACACGCATCATTATGGAAATAAAACATTTCAGTTATATAAATCAGTTTTTTTTTTTGCAGATGGTTAAAAATAACAGGGAAAAAAATATTTTCAAATTAAACCAAAAATTTTTTTGATAAGTCAGTTTTCGATTAAAAAATGCAATTAGTGATTATTTAACAGATATCATATTAATAATAAATTTATTAATATCATTAATAACTAAAGAATATTCGACAGATTTATTTTAAAAAAATTTAAATATTGGATTTTTAAAAAGTTTAATTCTAAATATGGATTTATCTTGATTGCCATAAGATTCTACAAATTATAAAAAATATGTATAAGTTTGTTATAACAATTTTCAGAAAGTTTTCGTGTTAAAATTTGGAATGTGGCATCAAAACAATAGCTGACACATTAATTCTCTGTAAGAAAGGTGATTGTTTTTTTTTTTATGAATGCTGGCTTAATCAGTGCCTTAATCAGTGTAGATGAAGACGAGAATAGACTGCAGTAGACCACATCTGAAAAAAAAATCTAGGATATGTCTGATTTGGATTTGATTCCGGATACTTCAGGATGAAGTCAGATAATAATAGGTTATTCTCAGTATATGGCAGCAATTTGCTGCTTCAGTGAGCCAAGTTAAGTGTTATGTATGCACAACACTTAACTTGGCTCAGAGTGAAACTTTGCACTCTTAGATCTGTCATGAAGAATGATTGAAATGATGGTGATAACATGTAACTTTCAGACAGACGTTCATAAAAAAAAATAAATCGTTTAAACTAATTAGCATTTATGATAAAAAATCTCTTACTAGTAAATTAACCAAGTTGTTTATAACAGCATAGTTTCCAAATATTTTGGATGCACAATAATATTTCTGTAGATAGTGAAAACTAACTTAAGACATCTTTAAAAAAAAAAAAAAACAGGATTTTCTTTAGAATGCTTTTGTGTGTGCTTGATTTCTGACTACTTCCTTAAAACTTAAAAAAATTTCAAAAAAAAAAAAACGCTGTATAATTATAAAAATATTATGGATTAAAATTAATGTTTTTTTTTTAAAAAACATTTTTATTCTCCTGTAAAATTTTAATTAATAAGCATCTTGAAAATATTTTTAATTTCAAATGAACAATTGGCTCTAAAATTTTTTTTTCTTCATTTTTTTTTTTTTTTTAATTATTTTAATATTTAAATTTTTTTATATAATTAAATATTTTTCATTTTTTTTTTTTTTTTGAAAAATTAGTAAAATTGTTCACATCCATTTTAACGATATAAACCGTATTACTTCGAATTTAAGCCGCAGTAGGATTTTAAAATTGGAAATTTGGAAAAAATTAAAATGGTTTTATAATAGATATTGAAAAATAAGAAACATTTTTTTTTTGCTTAAATAGGTACATAATAAGCTACCTAATTTATTGAGAATCTTCTTCAGATACACTATCACTTTCGGTTTTTTTTTTTTTTTTAAATAGTGCCATGTATCTTCTCCCAAGCATGTTCTATCAATCTTTCATCAATTCTGTTGTCATCCATGCATTCTTTTATGCCTTTTTTCTCTTAGGAAAATTTTCCTTGGGTTGTTCTAATCAATCTTTCATCAATTCTGTTGTCATCCATGCATTCTTTTATGCCTTTTTTCCCTTAGGAAAATTTTCCTTGTGTTCAGATTTCTGTTTAAAATAATAAAAGGTGGCAATTTGTTTCCATCAGTGATTATAAACAGTATTATAAGTAATTCATAATTTTTCTTATAATTAAAATATGGCCAGATACGACGCGATTCTACAAGCTACTATCAAACGGCAACTGGATTAAATCAGAAAAATGCAAACTGTGGACCAACGAATGAACTTTTATCAATGGTCGTAATACTATGAGCATGTGTAGCAAAAACCCATATTGGGGAGGGAGAGATGGGAGAAATAAGTTGTTAAAATATTTGCTTTGAATTTAAACCGCATCCAAATTTTACATCTTAAAATTTTGAATATAAAGTGCGGCTTAAATTCGAAGTACACTTATACCTCGATTTACACGGTTGATACGTTCTTTTCTTTGAATTTAAACCGCATCCAAATTTTACATCTTAAAATTTTGAATATAAAGTGCGGATTAAATTCGAAGTACACTCATACCTCGATTTACACGGTTGATACGTTCTTGGAAAAATCTGCAAACCGAAACCGTGTAAAACGAGACGCAGAATTCAAACAAAATAGAAGGATATGTTTAATTAAACTATAAACCGTGTAAATCGATCTTCTTTAGATCGATTTACACGAAAAATAAAGAAGATAAAGAAAAGTCGAGGATATGTTCTTTCTAACTGTGTAAAATGAGATAAGGATTAAAGAAAAAAAGAGGAATTGGTTCATTAATTTTTAGAGACAAATTTAATGCTTATACTTTTTCAATTTATTTTTAAAAATGAAAACATAAACATTAATTAATACCGAATAGGATACAAAAAACAAATTAACAATATTCCGTACAAATAAAAACAATAAAATTGTTAGGCGAGCTGCAAGCGTGAGTTGAGTTTAGTTGAACTGCAAGATTTGGGGCGAGCTGCAAGCTTGAGTTGAGTTTAGTTGAACTGCGAGACTTGGAGAGTAAAAGTTAATAGTGAGCGATAAATTGTGGAAGCTAAAGTGGACTAAGAAGAACTATGAGTTATTCTGAATTAAAAACATAGATTACTGTTGTATGAAATAATTATCGGATTTTGTATTGAATTTAGTTATAGTGTATCAAGATTATTTTGTTTTGTATGTAAATAAAAATTGGACTATACGAAATATAGCTTCATTCACTCTTTATTAATCTCTACGAATCTCGTAACCCACAAATATTTGACAATATGATACTCTTTTAATTTATAAATGGCATAATGCAAAATAAAACCCAAAAATTTTTTTGTTGTTTTCATTTAAAACCCGTGTAAAAGCGAAACCGTGTAAATTGAGTACTGTGAAAATCGAGGGATAGGTGTAATATGATAATAATTTTTTAAATCTTAAACCCAGTTTCATGAATCATAGTCAAATTATGAACGAATTTTGCTGATAGAAACCTTGTTCACCACTTTGCTTTATTTGATTATATTAAATATTCTCTTTTATTGATTCACATTTTAATTGGACTTGTTAGGAAGGCATCCTCTACAAAGTAGCAGAGAAGTATTTTGCATCATCAAATAATTTCAAATACTTTACTAGGAGTAAATTAAGAAATATAACATTAAATTGCTTATGAAACTTTTTTTTATAATTTTCTCTAGTAGTATTCTGCAAAATGAACTAACTAATGATTAGATTAAGTTGAGAATGTCACTGGCAAAATTTCTTACTGTTGACATCCTCAAGTTAAATTAACTTAATTTGTTACAGTATTTAAAATTTTCTTTTCTAACTTGAATTAGAAATCTTTATTTGATATGTCACGTTCCTCTACACTGAAATATTACAAATTATTTTTTCTTGGTTACTAGATGCAACAATTTTCTATTTGTTTCACTCATTTGCTTCTTTCTATTATATAGGCCTAAAGCAAACAATTTATAATTCTTTTTAAATAAAAAAAAAAAAATTATTACTTTTCCAAAACAAGAGCACTGAAAACTGGAAATGAGTCTCCTGAACAAACAATAAATTAATAAAACTTTTAATCTAAGTTATTAAAACATTATAATTTTAATATTACAGAATTCAAGTGATATAATTGTAAAGAACACACCTCTATAATAAATCAAAAAAATTCGATAATATAAAAATAAACAGTTATCATCATCATATATCGAGTCTTTAAATATGAAATTACAAATATAATTTTATTTGTTACATCACACTCATGACGTAACAATCAAAATTACTGATTATTAATTTATCTTTTACTTAATAATTTTGATCGTATCATATCCATGACGTAATCAAATTATATTTTATTTTCGTTGTATAATTTTTATAAGCTAACAATCATAACAGATTTTTTTTTTTAATATAAAATTAATACAATGAAAAGAATAATTAAGATTATTCAAATTTATGAATTTCCTGATGATTAAATTATGAATTATTTTATTCATCATATCATGAATGATAAAATTATGTCTAGATGATATGATTATGTCTAATTTTGGAAGTTAAAAAAAAAAAAAATATTTATTACTGTTTAATTAAATTAATTCATAATATTCGAATGAAATTTTTATTTATTATTTTGTTCTATTTATAGAGAAATAGTTAATAAATATTAATTTCGATATTTTTGAAATGATCTTAATATACTTTAATTCTGATTTTAACAATTTAATTTTTGATCAATTTTCCTGAAATTTAATTTGAATTAAAAATGCAATTAACAGTAATTATTTATAAATTATATAGTATGTAAGTTATAAATAATTGAGTTTTTAATTCAAATTAAATTCAGAAAATTTTAATGTTTTATATAAGTTTTTACATATATTTACTCAACAGTTTTCTATACAGGTAATTCTCCTATAACACGATAGATAGGTTCCTAAAGAACGCCGTGTTATATGAGACCTGGAGCCAATACAAAAAAAAAGAGTGTTATGTTCCAAAACTAATTAAAAACAAATAAGTTTATTTAATTCCACATAAGAAACTTAATTTTTATTAAGAATATTAATAACACGAAACATAAAGAAAGAAAAAGTATATAGCCTATGTAACATTCATTTATTATTTATATTTTCCTTATCACTGTTCAGTTAAAACTAGAAACTAGTTTTTTTTTATCTTTTTTACAATAGCAACTTCACTTTCTAAGCTGTTTTCTGCATTTAAAGTTTGTGTATCTTCTGCTCTCTTTAGAAAATCTGTAATCTTGGAATGTTTGCTTATACAAGGTATGGGGCAATTTTGCAGCTCCCCATGATAACATTTTATGCGTGTATTGTGTGTCCATAGTGTGAATTTACAAAAATTAATGAAAATGTTTTGCGTTATAGGAGAGTAAATGTAATTTTCTGTGTTAAGTAAAAACGTGTTGTAGAAGTACCGTATTATATGAGGGTTTTCACAATTTTCTAATCGTGTTAGAGCGAAACCGTATTATACGAGAGTTATTACCTGTATGATAAAAATATTTCATAATAATTAAAAATAAGAAAAATCACTTAAGCTATTGCTGTTAGTATTATTGAGAAGTATTATCCTTAAAAAGTTAGGAAACATCTTTAATAAATTCGAAAAATTTTAATAATAAATTAATTTTATTTATTTTCTGAAAGAAATAAATCTAAAGCAAGCTGATATAAATTAATAAAATATTTCGATCCATTAATTTTTTATTAATATTTAATATATTTTAATTACTTTATATTATTTTTGTTATGAAATATCAAAGAAAATTAATGTCTTTCATGTTTTTTATGCCAACATTCAATATTTTATAGTGATATATTAGTGTTATCCAACTACATCATTAGTGTTTTAGCTCAGCAGTTTCCTGTAACCTAATTTTCTCGTACTCTTTTCCATGCTATTAATATATAAATATTTTGTCATCGCTTCAATCATCAACATCACATGTCGTGATGTTACATCCTCTTCATCTAATACATAACAATAATATGAAGAATGACAGATAATGGACTCCATCACTAGTAAAATTTTAAAAGTTTTAATTTTGATAATGAAATAAATATAAAAAAAGAAAATTAATCAAAGAATAGTTCATTATCATAATTTATTTTTTTATTCTCAGTAACATGGTTATTTAAATCAAGATATAATTAATTATTGTTAAAACAGATCAATGTATTCAATCATAAATTAAGTCTACAATAATTTTAAATCGTAGAATTTCTAATGAATTAATTAATTATCAATCGTGGATTTAATTTGTATATAAATGAAAAATTAAGCAAAACTCACCAGCAATAGTTTAAAACTAATTGGAAGTTTAAATGGTAAAAAAATTATGCTAAATGTTATCAGTGACAATAAATTTTCAAATACAAGTGTCCCTCGCTTTACGCGATTAATTGTTTTATTGAATTAATCATGTAAAGTGAGTTGAAAGCATGGGTGAGATAGGAATAGGGGTTTCTTCAGATGGATAAAAAAAAATGAAAACTTTACACTGTGAACAAAAGATCAAATTTTAACGAATGAATTATTTACACTTACAAACAAAACACGCAAATTTTAATGAATGAATGGTTGGATGATTGAATTTAATTAATACAAGTCATAAATAACTAAACACTACATAATTCTGACAGTCTTCAATTCAATGTTGAATGAACTGGGTCGGGGAGTCTGGATCATCACTCTTTTGCTCTCTTGAAGTCTTTGGAATGATATGCTGATGATGTTCAACTTTTTTTAATGAAATAATCGAGACTCAATTGACATTCTTCCTCTCTATAAAGTACTTTGTAGCAAGCCAAAAAATTCTGAATTTCTCTCGCAATTTTGGCGCTTAGTTTCATTAGGATCATTTTCTTCAATTATTCTGACAGCACTGTCGATGTGTTTAAAAAATTCAGTCATTTGTTTTGTTGAAAGTTGTTTGATGGGTTTAGCAACAAAGGGCTCCTGACTTTCATCATTCATGTTGTTTTCTATTTCCAGACGCTCTTCATTAGTTGAGTTCTGATGAGTGGTACTTGAACAGTTCATACACATGAGAATTTTTAAACAATTTTTTTTTTAATTTATAAGGTTAATTTACTTTTTAAAATCGCGTTATAGCGAAAACGCATAAAGTGAGATCGCGTAAAGCGACGGATACCTGTATATTGCATATTAAGAACTAGAAAATAATATATTAAAGATTTTTTATTAATCATAATTAAAATTGTCTGATAAAAGGTAATCTAAAATTAAAATATATTAAAATAAGCTAATAATAAAAAATTTTAGTAATTTTTACCTTATCGATCAGTTCTTAGATCTAAAATGATATTTTATTTTATGATTATGTAGCTCCCATGCGAATTATGAAAAAATATCACTGCTCTGTGATTCACATTATATACAACAAATATATTAAATAAAATAATTTATAGATATTTAATGCGAAAAAAAAATTTTCTTTCTTTCTATGAAAAGTGAGAACGAAGATAATGCATTTAATCATTGATGGATTAAATGCATTATCGTTGGATTAAATGATGGATTAAATGCATTATGCTCGCTTTATTCGTTGAGGAAAAGTGTGATTGGTCACTAAAGATCGTTCACAAAATTATAAGATGGATATAACAAAATATTCTAATGCTAGGATTCGTTCCAAGTTATACTGAACTTGCCTTAGCACTATATGATGATTTTCAGAAAAAATTTGCACTATATGGTGATTTTCAGATTTTCATTTCTTTCATAGGTAGTTAACAGGATTTATTCAAGAACAAGAAATGCAAATTGTTTTATTCAAAAATCCATCAAGGGAAAAATATATATTAAAATATCCAACATCGATCGGTTTTGTTAATATTTGAATTCAGAATCCCAAAATCAACATAGAAGCGTATGGTAAAAAGAATATTAAGGTTTCTAAAGTCGAATATATTAATGATTTTTTCTTCTCTTTTATGTACGTCACCTCCTTCTCATTGATTGATTACTAACTGATATACAGGGTAAATTTAAAATAATAAATATATATATAAAATAAGCAATTAGTTCTTTCCAAAAACTGCTTATTTATTTCAAAATATATAAA
Organism: Olivierus martensii; assembly: GCA_000484575.1. Classification (NCBI taxonomy): domain Eukaryota; kingdom Metazoa; phylum Arthropoda; class Arachnida; order Scorpiones; family Buthidae; genus Olivierus; species Olivierus martensii. Next base: position 36,498 of record AYEL01007440.1, on the reverse strand, counting down.
TGTTTAGATTAATTCATTTAATTATTATAATTTATTTCTGTTTATTTTTAAAATTTCATTCACATTATTTATTTACAGTGAAATGAGTGAACAATTACAACCAAAGTCAAATTCATCAAAATCCTATCCAGGAAAAGGTATACAAAAATTAGATGCTACAACATTTTTCAAAGTTACAAATTTTGAATTATTTGTAAAACCAGTAAGCATTCTTCAATTAATCTAATAATCATAAGAAATTTAATGGAGTGAATATGAATATTTAAATTTTTAAATACATTTATATAATCAATATATGTATTTAAAAATAAATTAATTACATAGCCTATATACTCAATATATAAGTTGATCTCTACTCTTTAAATCGGTGGTTGGCAACCTTATTTTACTGCAGGTCAGAGTTTAGTATATTGAGGATTCACATTTTGGGTTCGGGTCATGTAGTTGTGCAGTAGACCAAAATGTGTTTGGTCAGTCTACATTTAAATTATAAGTATGGTTGTATTGTCACTATGCCCATGTAATCTGCCAAAAAGTTTTCTTTGGGATTTAATTTTAAACTAAAAAATTCTTCAACTTCAAAATCAAATTCTTTGATGAGTCATTCGGTGGTTCATGGGAACATTTAAAAAAAAATATTAGTGACCCACTTTGACACTTTACTTTAATAATTTAAAGATAATAAAAATCCATGATGCATTGGGTGTGATAATTGCATTACTCAGAGTATAAAGAATGCAATAGTAGGAAATTTATTTTCACTCTATATTCTTTCATTAGAATTTGAATTTTTGAATTGATTCTTTATTAATCAGTTATTATCACAATAGTAAGTAACCCCTAATAAAAAAATATTACTCCATTGCAATAGTCACATTAACTCATTGAACATTATTATATAATTGTGCAGTACAAATCAAAAAAGGCTTAGAGCAGAATTTCCCAAACTTTATAGACCGAAGAAGCTGTACATTAGAAAAAAATCTTCTGAAATCTTTATAAAAATTTATACACTAATGTTAGAAACAATCTGTTACTAACAATAACTAAAGTTAACTTCAAGTTTACTCAAGTGTTATTGCCATATGGAAGTGTCATGTTTGAAATTAAAAATATATTTTAATTTTAAATACAACATATTCTGATTTAATTTTATATTTTTAAGAAAAATTATTAATATTCTAAAATTAATTTGCAGAGCTTCAGATAATTATGACAGAGCTCAAAAATATATACAGGGTGAAGAAAAACTTCGTCATAAAATTTTGTGTACTGATAGGGGCCTCAAAACAAGTCGAAAATGTCTAAATGGCACTGTTTTTGAGTTATAACTCTCTAAAGCTAGCTAATCATCATCGACTACACAAAGCACCAAGATGTGTCGCATTGCGTCACTCTCCTATTTACTACCAGGTAATAAGAAGGTGAGTGGCTTGTCGTGATGCTTTGTGTACTTGATGGTGATTGGCTAGTTTTAAAAGGTTATAACTCAAAATCAGTGCCATTTAGACATTTTCGACTTGTTTCGAGGTCCCCTATCAGTACACAAAATTTAAAGTTTTTCTTCACCCTGTATATAGTTATAGTTATGGTTCTTGTCTTTATTATATATTGATATGAGAAAGTTATCATCAATCAGTCCAGTCAGATATTTTTCAATTTGATTGATATCCCAGTGCCATTTAGACATTTTCGACTTGTTTCGAGGTCCCCTATCAGTACACAAAATTTAAAGTTTTTCTTCACCCTGTATATAGTTATAGTTATGGTTCTTGTCTTTATTATATATTGATATGAGAAAGTTATCATCAATCAGTCCAGTCAGATATTTTTCAATTTGACTGATATGTTTATAAAGAATTTCTTCAAATGTCAGTATTTTCATTTTCAATTTCCACTCATATGAAGTATTCTGATCATTGAAAGATAAATTTTTTATGATGTTTTTTATTGCTAATTGTAAGTCTTTGTTAATACTTGCAAATTTTAGACATTGCTAAATTATTTATCATTATTGCATATTTACACTTATTTTTATATTATTTAATAATATAAAAATATTATGTAAATAAATATATAGATTATGTGCAAAACATTGAACTGTGTTTTATGGACAAAATAATTGGTATAACGTTTTCATAAGAATTGCAGTGTGATCAAAAGCAACATGATGGCAGAGCAAGGGGAAATTCATTTAACCATGTAAAAGTTTGATCTCTTCTATAAAAATCTGTTTTTCCATAAAGTATCAACTTACATTTGAGTATATATGATAAATTATTGTTACAATTAAAAAATTTTCAGAATATTTTTTCATGACTGATTTATAGTAACTATAAATTTTTTCATATTATAGACATTCTCTGTCTTATGTAGTACAATGGGTGATTGGTTAATGAATGTAATCCGTTCAAAGACAATGTTCACTACCCGAATTGTTTGTTAACTGATCATCAATTTACTATAGATTTTTATGGGAATTTGACTAATTCATTCTGGAAACCCAAAAAAATAAATGAAAAATTATATACTTTCTTATTATGTTTATTTATATGTAATAACAATAATATATACATACACAGTTATGCATTTTCATTTTCCATTTGTAGGGCAATGTTGATTACTTTTCTCTCTTCTCCTGGATTTTTTGGAAGTGAATAATAGCATTGTTATAAAGATCCCCAAGCCTATTGATCTCAACCTGGTTCGGGTGCCATTCTAAGTCCAAAAAATTGTAAAATCTCTCTTATTTTTCGTCATAAAATTTTGTGTACTGATAGGGGCCTCAAAACAAGTCGAAAATGTCTAAATGTCACTGTTTTTCAGTTATAACTCTCTAAAGTTAGCTAATCACCATCGACTACACAAAGCACCAAGATGTGTCGCATTGCGTCACTCTCCTATTTACTTCCAGGTAATAACAAAGGTGAGTGGCTTGTCGTGATGCTTTGTGTACTCGATGGTGATTGGCTAGTTTTAAAAAGGTACACAAAGCACCTTCTTATTACCCGGAAGTGAATAGGAGAGCAACGCAATGCGACGCGTCTTTGCAACGCGACGCATCGTGAAGCTTTGTGTAGTCGATGGTGATTAGCTAGTTCTAAAGAGTTCTAATTCGAAAATGGTGCCATTTAGACCATATGTTTAGACATTTTCGACTTGTTTCGAGGCCCCCTATTTACGACGAAGTTTCACCACCCTGTATACGTCAATGTAATAAACTTCAAGTTGATATTCATAAAAAAACTTCAGGTTATTCACTTACATCGATATGCACTAGATTATATTGAAATATTTTCATAAATAATTAAATTATATTATTTATTGAATTTATTTTATCCAAAAGCACCAAATAATCTATTATATAAGCTAAAATATTGCTATTAATTCATTAATAAATATAGAGAATAGAGCTAGAAGAATTGAGCTATATATAGATTTATTAATGAATAATTTTCTTAAATCCACTAAGGAACTTATTATTAATTATTTATTAATAATTCTGTAAATGGATTCTATCTTATCAAATGATTACTATTATCTAAAGTGCTTGATATTTATTATAATATCATTGTATACAAAATTATTCAACAATACAGGAAGATAAATTAATAGGTAGATTAATTAATATAATTTTAGATTCCTGAATTAAGGATACTTACTAAAATGAATTCCAAGAAATTAATTGAAATTCTAAGAATATGTGTACAGTAATGAAAAAACTGAGAAAAAACTGTAAAATGCAGTAAATATACATGTCTTATGCAGTAATCCTTAAAAATAACTCTTGCTTTCTTTTATCACTTAGTCACTTTTTACTCTTAAGAAAACTTTATCGATTATCTCAGTATCCAGACACTTGACTAACACACCTTTTGATTACAATCTACTGAATGATTAACAATTTAATTTCTGAAAAATCACTCTAGCTTTGATGTGTTTTCATTCTTCATACTCTATCTAATTATTATGTAGATAGAAGGCATTCCAAACTAATCACTGTTTTTATCGATTCCTCTCGAAAGCTTTTAATTTCATTAAAATATCCTTACTTTGTACTAAATTAAAATATTATATAGCACTATATTTGTTATAAATTAATTTCTTCATTTTCCAATTTACTGTATTTTCTAGCAATGAGTTTGATGTTATTGATGATAAGTTATTTTCAAATATATCAAGTCGAGTGACTACTTTATCTAATTATATTTTTTTATATATTTTTATTAAAGCTTAATTTCTCACTTTAGTCAGACAGTCGTTGACAGCCTCTTACTTTTTGTTTAAATTAATTTACGGTATCCAGTTTGCTAATGATGTAGTTATTTTCTTACTTTCTATATATATCTAGTACAGACTTCGTCTGTAAGTAATAATTTATTCATAGATATTGGAAAAGAATCTAAGACGTAATTTGACAACCAAAATCTCGAAGATTGAAATGCCAAAATGTTAAAAATCCTGTAAGGCTCAAAATATAGATTAAACCAAATATAATTAAGATTTGTCTGAAATCAAATGTTAGATACATCATTGAAATATTAAATTTATATATTATATCACTTTATAATATATATATATAGTATATAAAGTAGTTTATATATACTCTATATATAATATAGAACTGAAGTCAAAAAATATCTAATATGTTTTAATACAATATGCAGGGTGAAGAAAACTTACTACCGAGTAGTAAAAAGGTGAGCGACGCAATGCGACGCGTCTTGGCAACGCGACGAGTCGTGACGCTTGGTATACTCGATGGTGATTGGCTATATTTAAAGAGTTATAACTCAAAAATGGTACCATCTAGACACATGTTCATTGGACATTTTCCTCTAGTTTTGAGGTCCCCTGTCAGTATACAAAATTTTATGATGAAGTTTTTCTTCACCCTGTAATCATTTTTACGCTTTTATTGAATGTGTGTCACTTTTCAAAAAAATCATTTATGTAAATTTTTAGCAACTAGGGAGCTTGCATAAAATTATTGCTTAAAAAATAAATATTTCGGAAGTAAATTACGATAATTGTTTAATTCAAATAAAGCTTAAAAAATCTTTAAATTTGAGTTTCAAAGTCTCGAAATGTTATCAGAATTACGTGATTGAAAAGTTATCTCAATGAATTTATTCTGCTGTATCTGTCGCATTGCTTAAAGTGAATATGATGAATTTTTGTAGATCAGTTTTCTAATGAATGCAATCTTGCAATCTTTTTAAGGAATAATGAATGAGTTTATATAGTTCTCATAGTTAGCATTCCGGAAATGACTGCGTAAATTGAGAACCCTCAAAATGAGAACTTTTAAATGTGTATTTCTATGTTGTGCATTCTTGAAAATTCCAGCAATTGTATTTTTGTGAGAAAAGTAATAAATATTCAAATTTTATGACTATTTTGCGAATGCAGTGTCTGATCTCGTAGTTTCGTCCGACTGTTGATACCCGATATGGAAAAAATAGAAGATTATCAGTGAAAATTTTCATATATCTATGAGAGATAGAAAATATATTTTCTTCAAATGTATATCTCAAAGAAAACGTAAAAGGAGAGTGCATAAAACGAGAACTAGGTGTAAATATCCGGTTTTTTTGCCAGAAAACCATACAATGACGTCCTGAAAGGTGTTTTATTGATATTATACATAAAATATAGAAAAATATAAAAATTTATTAACTTTTTAAGCTATGGTACTAAGTTACTTTCCATTAAAAAATTTATCTACAGTCACAATTTTGATGAATTGCAATTATGCTGTTTGGTTTCTTAAATCTTGTCTCATATATTTTAATATCAAATATTTATATAATTTTTTTTGTAATCCGAATTGTTTGTTGACCAATCACCTACTGTAATTATGTTCCTATAGAATTTGTATAAGTCAGATTTACATAAATTATTATGTAATTATTATAAAATTAAAGTAAAAAAGTATATATAGTGTATATACATATAACTACTACTACTATAAAGATATGTAATAATTATCATAATAGAATGCATTTGTACAATTTATATTATATTGTTATATTGTACAATATAATATTGTTATATTATATTATGGTATATGAAAACTTTATCATTAACAGGAAAATTACTAATTGTAATATTGGATATACTATTGCATTTGCTGCTTCTACTCATATAATCTAAAATAATATTACCAAATAAGCACTTTTTGCAGCTGAGTTTACTTTATTTCAGAGTAACGAATGTTTCCGGCACTCAGCCATCATCAGGTTACATATGGAAATTAATAGAAAAAAAAGTTTAACAGTTTTTGTTAAAAGTTTAACAAAATAGAATTAAACAAAAATAAATAAAATAACATGGGTTGCTATGGTTACAAGCTCAAAAAATTAATAACAATAATAATACTAAAAAATTGTGGAGTGTTTGGGTATCTAGGAGATAAACAATTATATCTTAAAAGACTATTAAACATAAGCACTAAATAAGCAGTCCAGTAGTAAACAACTTAAAATAAATGTTTAATCAGAAACGTTTTCGACCATAAGCGGTCATCATCAGCTTTACACAAAGGCATAAACTATAGAACAGTTAACATAATCAATAAATGTTATTGTTCTAGAACATAGAACGAATTTCAAAAAAATTACAAGAAAGATATATTTTCTTAAGAGTAAATAAAAAATATAAATAAAAATAAATTAATAAATTGTTATAGCTAGACACTATTAATAAGTTAAACGGTAAACTTAAATACTCTCCAGTTCACTTTATGTTACTTTTACTTGTTTAATACAAATTTCCAGGCCTTTGAAATAGAGACAGATTCTCTCTCATTTATAACACTCCCATTCTTACTTCCTGTAAAAATCCGTAATTGCTCTGCAATATATAGATCTTTTAAATCTCTTATCTGCCTAACTATTTTGGCATCTTGCCATCTAATTTGAACATCATTCTCGTACGCTCTTTTCGCTAAAGCTGTTGTCATAGAGCCTTTTTTGACGTCTCTTTTATGTTCTATTAATCTATGTGTAAGGGTGATCACCCTTACACATAGATTAATAGAACATAAAAGAGACGTCAAAAAAGGCTCTATGACAACAGCTTTAGCGAAAAGAGCGTACGAGAATGATGTTCAAATTAGATGGCAAGATGCCAAAATAGTTAGGCAGATAAGAGATTTAAAAGATCTATATATTGCAGAGCAATTACGGATTTTTACAGGAAGTAAGAATGGGAGTGTTATAAATGAGAGAGAATCTGTCTCTATTTCAAAGGCCTGGAAATTTGTATTAAACAAGTAAAAGTAACATAAAGTGAACTGGAGAGTATTTAAGTTTACCGTTTAACTTATTAATAGTGTCTAGCTATAACAATTTATTAATTTATTTTTATTTATATTTTTTATTTACTCTTAAGAAAATATATCTTTCTTGTAATTTTTTTGAAATTCGTTCTATGTTCTAGAACAATAACATTTATTGATTATGTTAACTGTTCTATAGTTTATGCCTTTGTGTAAAGCTGATGATGACCGCTTATGGTCGAAAACGTTTCTGATTAAACATTTATTTTAAGTTGTTTACTACTGGACTGCTTATTTAGTGCTTATGTTTAATAGTCTTTTAAGATATTAACCTTTGAGAGCAGTTTGTTTAAAGTTTTTATTAAACAATTATAAACACAAAATAATAATAATAATAATAATAGTACTCCAACAACACTTAAAACTGCTAAACCCTTTCTTTAACACCTTTGAATTAACCATCAACTTAGCACTCTCACACAGTTTGGATTATTAATCAAGTTTATTCTAAACTTTTTAACATACTAATGCTTTTAGTGCTGTGTCGCTCCCTCTTCAGATACAAACTTCTACAATTCTTAAACTTACTAACAAATTGTAAAATAACATTCTTAGAACAATTAATGAATACATATTCGAAATCGAACACAGTTAACAAACTATTTAAATACAATTCAAATTCAAAATCGCACTAACACAATTATAATTAGTTACAGCACATTTTTTCAAAACTAATACACAACTAAACTAGTCCATTTCCAAACATAATTGCTTTTCCTCGTTTTTGTATTAACATCCACTTTCATCTTCCATCTGCTCCCTATCTATCTAGGTGCACAAAACTCCTTTAGATATCAGACCAGTCGTGGAGAAAAGATTGGCTCCCACATATTATTTAGAGAAAGTTATAGAAGGATGGGCCAACAAGATACTAGGAGAGACGCAAGATTCTACTAAAATAACAACAGCAGTTTTAGAAAGGATTAAAAGATTACAATTAAACGGCCATGAGGTGTTCACAACGTATGATTACGAGGCTCTTTATCCTTCCCTGGAACTAGAACCAGTTATGCCTCCACTTTTATAGGTTTATATTGGAGAACTTGCCACAGGAGCAGACATGTCCAAAATTGCTCCAAGATATAGCACATATAATATGCCATAGCTCGTATTATAGGTTTAAGGATAAGATATACAAGCAGAAACGGGGAGTACCGATAGGTAGCCCCATAGCAGGGGCACTAGCAGAGCTAATTTTAAGAGAGGTGGAGAATCAGAAACTAGGTGAATTAAGACTGGATATCAGATTATATCAGAGATATATTGATGATGTGCTAATAATTTGGAAGGAAGAAAAAGAAAGAATTGAAAGTTTAGAAAAAGAATTTACAATGGAACAATGCGGAGTGAAATTAAAAATTGATCAGAAAAGTTCTGATGAAATACACTACCTGGACATAGTGAAAATAAATATATATTTAATTATATATTTTTATAGCAAATACATTTAATTATATATTTACCTAAATAAATTAATTAAATAAAGCACTTTAAGTGTATCATATATTCTAAGTACAGTACTTAGAATACATGATACACTTAAATTGCCTCATTTAATTAATTTCCATTATCATATTTTCTCTTTTACAAGGTGATTCTGTCCAAATTTTACTTTAATTACTATATTTGTAATTTATATCGGTAACTTAATAGTATATTCCAACATTAAACTTTCACAGTTAATCGAAATTCAGACAAAAGTCTAAAAGGTTAAAACGTATTTTAATGCGAGCTCAAAATGCTTAATCCCTCAAACAATTTTTACTCAGGATATTGTATGTTACTTGTACGATCATAGGTATCAATTTGAACAGTTTTGTCCCAAAGATCAGTATGAGAATGAACAGATAGCTAAGTATACGACTTTATATACTGTATATACTGTAGATTTTAGCTTTAAATAATATTAAATCGTTAAATTTACATGATGAATTAAAATTATTTTTATTATTTATTCACAAATTTTTGCTTCTGAATATTTAATATTGAGATATTCATTTATTTTTTATCAAATATATGTGAGCTCTCTAACTACACAAAATTAAATTGAGCTCTAAGCATCACTGGTATGATAATTAATTAATTTTTAATTAATGCACTTCTTTAATTGATTTTCAAAATCATTTTATTATTAATAAATTTAAAATTTATAAAATAAAATGATCGATTAAAAATTTTTATTTCCAAGTAATACTAATTTTGAAAATTTCGACTGTTCGGATTTTGATTGGTACCAATTGGTAAAACTGACACATTAATCTTTGGTATGGATCAAAAATCTCAAAAAAAAAAAAAAAAAGAAATTTTAATTTTTTTTAATGATACGGCGACCACCGAGATCTACACTCTTTCCCTACACGACGCTCTTCCGATCTCAAAAACAAAAATAATCATATACTTATATTGACATTTCCTTTACTTAATTACATATAAAAAATAGCAAAAAAAATTTTTTTAACATTTCAAAACAGTCAGAATTAAATCTAAGATAAATTTGATTGAGCTGATTCCAATAAATTTTCAAAATATAAATTAACCAATTATAAATATTTTTATCATAGAATTCTTCTAAACTTTCTATTCCTTCATATCGAAACTCTGCGTCGTAATGAATATTATACCAATATTCTTTGGTTGAATACTGAGAGCGACGTATGTTGACATTTGTGAAAGTATATGAAGGCATGTCAAAATAGATTATTATCGAGGAAAGGATGAGACAAGGATGTGTGATGTTTCTATGATATTTAATGTATATATGGATGTATATGTGAGGGCAACTATTGTGAGTTAGGTGTGAAAGTCGATGGTGATAATGTATGCTTTCTGATGATGCTTAAACTCTGTCTTAAGCTTAGAATCCACGCAGATTGATCCAGACAAGAATATATGATGTGACCGTGACTATTTAATGCATACATGGATGCATGTGTGAGGGCAGTTATTGTGAGTTGGGTGTGAAAGTGGTGGTGAGAGTATATGCTTTCTGATGAAACTTAACTCTCTCTTAGCTTAAAATCCGTGCAAATTAAATGTTTTATAAAATTTTGCTAAAATTAAGCAGAACTGTTTCCGCTTTCTTATCATCAGAAATAAATTTCAGATTACTTATTCAATTATTAAAATTCTTCGTAGATATATCAATTTTTATCTAAAAATATATATATATTTTTTTAATTATTTTCAGATTAGAACATCTTACAATCTTTAAATCATTCTTCGTTTCATCACATAATTCTCCAGATCGGTAATATTTTTAATTCATTCTTTCCATTTTTTCTTATCTTTCAATTTAGATTCAATAAATATTCATTGAAAGAAAATAACATGTTTTTGCAGATAACAGAATTTCCAATACTTCAAAAAATGGATATCTATCGTATTATATCGCCTATAAATTTTTCCACTCAGCATTCTACTATCTGGAAACATTCTTTACAGCTAATTCTAATTCTTGTTTTTCCAATTTCATTTCTACTTCACTAAAATTTAAAAATTAAAAAAAAAAAAAATTATAAATTTATAAAAGTATGCGAAATTGAATAATGCAAAGTGTCAGATGATCGATTTATCGATCTTTACTAACTTGTTTTCTGTATAAATCTTATTAATAATCTACAAAATTTCTTTGTTTATCCATCTGTTCACAAGATATCTCCAGAACTGAATATATCAAAACGTTTAAATTTTATGGATTATTTATTATTCAAGATACACGCATATTAATTTTTAATGTGCTACTGATCTCATTACATGATGGTGACCATTCGAAACATTAAACTCAGATATCTCTGAAACATTTACTACTCATGAATATTAAGTGATATTTTTTTAAAAAATGTAGATAAACAGGCACGACAGTGATTCTTAAGCCAAGTACAGGGATCACTGACTTATTAAAAAAATTATTACAACCAAAATTTTATCAGCTGTAATTTTAATTCCAGAATAAATATTATAGTTATGACATTTATATTCGAAGGAGTCGTTAAATGAGAGATAAAATGTCAAAAATTTGAAGTTCCAAATGCAATTAATAAAAATATAGAGCAATTTCAAAATAACAAAAATTCGTCAAAACGTTTGATTTTCTTTTTCTCCTCCTATTCTTCAGACATCCATATTGTTCGTATCGTTTTATTGATTTAGATCAAATGTTGTAAAACATAATATTTAAAGTTCACTGGAGATGTAATCACTGTTGGGCATAAAATATACACTGTATAGTATTTAATCAATGTCGTGCTTGAATAGTGAGAGTGATGTATGTTGACATTTGGGAAAATGTAAGAGTAAATGAAGACACGTCAAAATGGTTTATAATCGAGGAAGGAATGAGAAAAAGGTGTATGATGTCCCTGTGATTATTTATTGTATACATAGATGCGTACTGAGTTGGATGTGAATGTGGGAGGTGAGAATGTATACTTTCTGATGTATGCTGATGACTGTACTCTTCGAGAGCGAATAAAGTTTAAAGATGTTTGCTACACAATTGAATAATGCAACTCAGCGATAATTGATGAGACTAAATGGGAAAAAAGGCGAAAGTACTTGTGTCTGAGAGGGCTAAAGAATGTATAAGGTGTGAGGTTGAACTGATGGGGGTGAACCTATAGCAGATGAATGAGTTTGTTTACTTAGGAATTACGTTTGAGAGGGAGGGCCGTATTGATGCTGAGATTATGAGAAGAGTAAATGCTGAATTAAAAATCGTAGATCCACTTGGAACAGATGCTAGGAATGAGAATCAATCAAAGATGGGCGTATATCAGTGTGATGGTTCCGACATTAACGTAAAAAAGTGAGATCTGGGCGAAAAAGGCATAGAATGTGTTTGAGTGGAGATGAGCTATTTAAGGTGCAACTGGAGTGATGGGATATGACTTTCTCTAAAATGTGGAATGAAAGCATGTGGAGAGAAAAGGAGTGAGATGGATGAAGTATATAAATCAATTTTGAGATGGTTTGGACATGTGGTGCGAATGAGTGAAGAACATATTGATAAAGCAAGTGATAGAGAAAAGTTTAGCAAGTATTTTCGCATATGCCTGGAAAATATGAGAAAAGAAAGTTTTTAGAAAATGTGTATAAACAAACGGAATGGTATCTGAAGACGTAGGTTATAGAATGTGTACAAGAGTTGCATGCATGCGAAAAAAAGAATGATCCTAGAGGGAGATGATATAATGAAACCCTGTATCATCGGTCAATCAACCTCAGTTGAGGACAGTCCCAAAAATTAAATATAAAATTCAGAAATACAATAAATATACATAATATAAGTTCATTTCATCTCTTCACGTAAGGATTGTGTCATCATCATAAGAAGAAAAAAATGTGATTACAATACGATAAATATTTTACAGAGAGAGAGAAACAGAGAGACTTACATTCACTTAACTGTTATTATTATATTTGTTCTATTTTATGATTGATTATTATTATTAGCCTTTTAATTTTCCTAATTTATAAATTAAACTTTACTATGCACAGTATATAGCATTTGCTTTTAACTGCAGTTTCGTGTATCCTTGAAACTTATCCCCCTGGATACGGAGGTTTTTCTACCCTGCACACCTTGGATAACAACATGGATACGTGCTTGATGTTGTTATTGTTGTTGTAATATGACTTTGCAGTTGTTTGGGAGAAGAGGACTCTTTCCTTCCACTATTTATTTTAATCCATTTGTGCTGAAATTTACTAAGTTCTTGCGTATAGATCAAATTTTGTCCAAATCGATTTAACGATAGCTTTAAAAAAGCTGTGAAGAAGAAAAATGACACTTTTCTGCCAATTTCTGCTGTTTTCAAACTAACATAAATATTTTATTAATTGGATTCCAAACTGCAGAGTTGGCATTATTAGCCTAATTTCTGAAGAAAATGGAGGCTTATAAGATGACTGTCCATGTGTTCCGTACTAATAACTTTTGATCTAATTAGCAGATTTTCGTGAAATTCGGTAGTGATATTCTGCCATCGACGGACACTTCGATGGCAGAATATCACTACAAGAGATTTACAAGAGATACATTCTTTAATCCTACAAGAGAAAATTTCATTTTTATCAACATTTTAGTCTATAATATTGGCAATGGATGGCGCTAAGTGTTAGTAGTGTAGAGATAACATGTAGCTTACCTGATTTCAATGATATCACGTCGAAACTGTAATGTCATCGTGAAGTAACAATGGATGATGGTTTATGACATCACGATGGTGTAACAATACTTATTTCATATCGTCGAGATTGTTACATCGTTGTGACATTTATTCTAGTTAAATTAAGAGTAAAATTGGACACACAAAGCCAATGAATACCAAATGCTAAATAAATGAAAAATAAATGACATTTTCGGAAAATACTGCTTGCATATCTTATTAAATACTTTTCACTGATATAAATTTTAGATTAATAATACTTAAGCTAGAATTAAAATTAAAACAGAATTATGACAGTATTGATTATTATAATGAGAGACTCTGAGTGACTGCTATACTTTGTTCAGGATAAAATTTCAATAATTCTCTTAATAATACCAGAGACATGCTCATTATTCAATCAGACAATCTGATTGAATAAGAATTTCTAAAATTCGTAAATTATTTTATTTCGATAAACTTTATATTCCCTGATGGAAGATAATTGACTTTATGATTTATTCAGTAATTTAATATTGTATTTATAAGAAAGGAGGTAGATAGAAATTTAATTTCTATCTACCTTCTTTCTTATAAATACAGTATTAAATTACTGAATAAATAATCACTTTTTTTATCAAATTATAGTTATATAATTTGATAAAAAAAAAGTGATTATTATATATAGATTACCTACATTTAATCATTCCGAAATAAGGACACATTCGAAAAATGCAATTAGTTCTTTCCAGAACTGCTTGTTAAATGATTCCAGCTAAATAGTTAAGTGATATACATGAAGATTGTCTTAAATGGCAAGATAATTTCACTAAATGTCTTTAAAATACAATATATAATTCAGGGGATATTAGGGAATGGCTCGAAAGTTTGAATGTCTGCCATTTTTAAACAGTTAAAAGGTTATAAGGTTAAATTATGCTTCATAGAAGTCTTTAATGTTAAAATATCATCAATATCATCAGGTTTTATGAAAATATACTCTTTACTTCAAAAGTTATTAGTTCATACATAGATAACAACATGGTGATTTTACAAGCCTCATTTTTCTTTGGTAGTAAGCTAAAAATGAGAAATATTCAAAATTTCGAGATAATATATCTTGAATTAACTAATAATTTACGAAATTTACACTGAAAGTTGTCAGAGTAAGATAACAACATGGTGATTTTACAAGCCTCATTTTTCTTTGGTAGTAAGCTAAAAATGACAAATATTCAAAATTTCGAGATAATGTATCTTGAATTAACTAATTATTTACGAAATTTACACTGAAAGTTGTCAGAGAAGTTGATTTCGATGAAAATATAGGCACTAACTATATAGCAAACGTCCAAACTTCTGAGTTTGCCTCTGTTGAATCACTTTATAAATTGTTATGAAATTCGATAGAAAGGTCACTCCATTAGAGGTGACTTTGATGTTCTTTTTAACTCGCAACTTTAATCATTCCAAAATAACCAACATATTCGAAAAGAGACAATTAGATTTTCTAGACGTACTTGTTCATTTCTTAGACAACAGACATGTCATTTATCTAAAAAAAAATGGAACAGATGGTCAATATATTTTATCAGTCATGCTGTCGTTCAAGCAGAACTGGAACACAAAATAAAGATTATTTCCTTTCATAGTTAGCATTTTTTTAAATTTCGATATTAATCTACAATATCTAATACAGACTTTTTGCAGAGTTTATTTCCTTTCATAGTTAGCATTTTTTTAAATTTCGATATTGATCTACAATATCGTAATAATACAGACTTTTTGCAGAGTGTATCTTAGGATATTCAGATATTTTACCTGCCAATAATTGAGAATATTTCGTTCTTTTTTAACAGATTTTATAGATGATATATAAAAATAAGTTATTAATATAAATAGATATTAACTAAATTATTAATTTAATAAATATTACATCAGCAAAGTTATTAGAGATTATCAAGCTATACAATCTAAACTTTCACGTATCTTTGATGATACTTTGCATATTTAACATCTGTAACGATGTGCAAAAATAAATTTCCTGATAACGTGTTATAATAATTTATTAAAACTATTTACTGTTTTAATATCGGCAAATTCCGATAATTAAAAAAAAAAGTTTGATGGATAAAGCATTTTAAAATTAATTAAATTTTTATAATGATCATATAACGAGAGAACTTACATCAATAAATTTATTTCAGTTGATAATAAATCATAAGTAGGACTTAGAAGAATTCTCATCGTTCATTAAAATCATTTCTTGACAGACATCTTTTTTTTTTTCTTCTTTCCAAAAATTGATGGCATTTTAATGAAACTCCAAATTAATCAATACCTTTATTATAAATGCCTTATTACAACTTTTAAAGTTTATTGATGTTTCAAAATTATGTGTAAAGGTAACATTATGGTTGATAAATTGATACAGATAATTAAGGTAACATTATGGTTGATAAATTGATACAGATAATTAATTACTTTTTGTTCAAGAAAATTGACTGTTTTTTAAATCGATAAAATCGCAAGGCCTAAGCCTGTCATTCCGTTAGGTTAGTTAAGCCGAAATATCCTCATGGAATTATCTGGCTGCGGCCACTTACAGAGACGCCATCATCACAGGCTGGCCAACACCCACAATGGAGTCAACCAGTGAGGCTGACCAACACCCATGATGGAGTCAACCGGAAGATTGAAGGATAAATTTCAACAGGCCGGGCCCAGATCCCTCCTGAAAAATTGGAGGAGTGGGACCTCGGATCCTCCAGAATGTTAAGCCACAGCTTTACCACGTAGCAATCGGGCTGACCTGTCATTCTGTCAATCCGTCAGGTCCCTCCAGTTTGTTCTGTGAAGTGTTCATTATCCGAACATGTGTTCGTTAACCAACAGCTACACTACGCAGCCATCCGGCTGATCTGTCATTCGGTCAGTCCAACAGGTCCAGTTTGTTCTGTGAAGTGTTTGTTATCCGAACATGTGTTCGTTAACAGAACATAAAATTCTTTCAAAAAAGTGTTCGTTACCGATTTGTTTGTTATCCAAACTGTTCGTTAACTGATCACCCACTGTATTAAAAAATAAGTTATATAATTATATATTTATATAAACAACATAAATTATATATTATTTAAAATTTTAAAAAGCAAAGTTAGTTTTAAAAGCTAATTTTGCACATAAAATGTTTTAAAAAGTATTTCACTATTATAAAATTTAAAATTTGTAAAATACAATGGCAAATTTAGAATTTTGATTTTTCAGAACTTTATTTAATCAAAACATTTAATAAGCATTGTTGGGATTTTGACCTGTCAGAATTTCAATCATTTGGGATTTTGACATGTCAAGATTACAGTCGTTGGGATTTAACTGTTATGATTTTGAACAATACTAATTTTAAGCACAGGTATATTTTTTGAAAAGTATTTAAAGTAAATATACTCTTTACATAAATTTTATTTCTTATTAAGCTGACTATTTATCATATTTGATATAAATTTATTCTAATTTTTTAAAATTATTTTAATATAATATAATAAATACAAATTAAAATAAACTTACTTTTCTGCTAAATTTATAGCTTCTGGGTTAGGTGGAGGTATAATGAAACAAACAGATGGGACCAATCCTTCAATACCAGAAGAATTTTTCACCTAAAAAAATTTTGTGCTTTAGAAAGTCAAAAATAAAAATTTATTTCCTAAATACAAAAATTTTAATTATTTACCTTCCATTTTGTTTTTCGACTATTATCTAATAATTGGCACTTTTCATCTTGTGTTATATTGATCTATAAATATCATTTTCAATTTATATGATTCTTTGTTTAAAAAGGCAATCATAAATATTTTAATAATAATTACATTTTGTTGTTTATAACTACAAACAGCAATCACTGTGATAGGATGAGTTATTGATTGATTGCGTTGCTTTAATAGTACAATATTACTACTTCTATTCACAAGTGATGTAATGATATCTCCATAATGTTGAAGATCAGTTCTTAACTGCTGCATTTCTTTTAAAAGTCGTTCACCTTCATCAATTGAAAAATTTTGTTTACTGTAAGTGCTATTCAGTTTATTTTCTGTCCGTTTCAACCATTGTTCACATTCTTGTGCTTCTTTCATAAACTGAAAAGATAAAATCAGATATAAAGAAATCATGCTAGTAAATATTATATATTAGAAAAACAAATAAATCTTAAAATTCAATTAACTCAAGTTTTAGTCTAATCATTAAAAATGTAATGCTTTGCAATGATATTTAGGTACATGAAACAAAATTCATGTTTGGAATGTATCTCTAGATGAAATGCCCTTTTTAATTTCATAAGGAATGACAAAGACAGGTTGGATCTGGAAAAATTGAGTGGAGTGTATACAATTTCATGGCATAACAAAGAACTGAAGGTAGACAAAAAAATAAGCAGAATATGGAAGCCTAACAACTAGAGCATGTGAATACAAGAAAGTTATAGATAAAGGGATGGGTTTCTAAGGCCCTTGATGAAGAGCAGTCACCTACCTATAAGGCTATGCTTTAAACTGGGCCAAATGAGACTGGTGAAAACAATCTCAATAAGGAGCAATGATGGATGGTAGAAGTGGTATAAATACACAAGAAAAGTTTAAAAAAAACAGGTAGGTAGTTAGAATTTTATTTTAAAATTAAAGCATATGGCAATTTCTACATTATATTATTGATTTTTTTTAATATTCAAATTGATAAAGTATTTTTATTTAATTTATAAAATTTTTATAAATTAAATAAAAATAATTAATTTTTAATAATTATGCAAATTTTTAATAATTTAATTTATTATTAAAAATTTGCATAATTATTTGATAAATTTTTGATTTATATGTATTTTTTCTAGATTCAATCATTAACCTATTAGTGGTAACATGAAACCATAACAATAAGTGGAAAATTGAAATTTTTTCATGTGGAATAATAAACTGTTAATTATGTGAAGTTTTCACTATTTTGTTAAAATAAATCTTCCAAATGTATGAAACCTTATTTTTTGGCAAAGTGTCTATTTTCTAACATAAAAAAATCCTTTTTACTATAATTTATTGATTTTTAATGAATTTTTAAGTAATATGATACCTCTTATCAAAATTATATAAATAAGCAGAGTATCATATTTCATTCAGTCATAAATTTTTTTCCAAAGTCAAAACAAACGTGTCTCCAGTTTTATTTGTAAACAGAATAAGTGATCGTATTACCCAGAGTGTCCTAGGTCATTTGAAGGTGGTGCACAAGTTGGGGAGAGATGCGAACAAGGGCAATAAAATCTGATTGTGGAAGCGTGAAATATAATTCTTCAATTTTGAAGGATTCTAAATTGCATATAATATAAAATTTTGCTTCATATACTAATTTTTTTATATTCTCTGATATATTTACTTGTTTCTGTTGTAGCAGTTTCTGTCCGAGAAAAGATATTTATTTTTATATAAATTTTTTTAATTGAATGTATAATATGCAAATTATGACGATAAATAGTCTCAAAAAATTCTCCCTGTCTTAACAATTAATGATGACAAAGAAATTTGTTGTTTTTTTTTAAAGAGAAAGGTTGAAAGTTTAGTAATCACTATATATTGCAATATTTGTGACATGGGCATACATCATTTCTGGCTATAGCATAATACTCATTTCTTCAAGTATTGTTTACTATTTTATCTTCTAACATATATTTTGTAATTGTATTATTATTTATTAAGTCATTTCAATCTGTATTTTTGAGAAATTGTTTCAAAATTTTTAATATATATGAAATAAGAAGATAGCTGTGTGCTGGATCAGCTTTAAAACTTTATAATGGAAAGTTAAACAGAAGAATTTTTTAGATTTTAATATTTTTAATAATATTAAAAACATGGAAATTAATTAATTATTTTATAAAAATGATTTTAATTATAATAAATTTTAATGATTATTGCAGGTGTTTTTGCTTTAAATGCAGTCAAAAACGGAATTAAAAATATCAAACTAACTTAACTTAGGCATAAGTTTGTTCATGTTTTCTGCTTTATAAATAATGTATGATCGAAATAATAACAAAAATTAAATTTTCTTAAAAAAAATTATATGAAAAATTTTATATATCTGCACTAAAATTAAATATAAGAGTCAATAATTAAAATACAAAATATTAAATAATTTAATTTTGAATAACAGAATAAATTTGAATAATACTTGTTAATCTTTAAATATATATATGTACTATATATCAAACTATTATATATATATATATAAAACTTTAAGTAAAGATTAACCCTTTAAAACTAGCCAATCACCATCGAATACATAAAGCGTCACGACGCGTCGCGTTGCCAAGACGTGTCGCATTGCATCGTTCTCCTATTTAATACTGGGTAGTAAGAAGCGAGCGAAGTAATGCGACGCGTCTTGGCAATGTGACGAATCGTGACGCTTTGTACATGGTGATTGGCTGGCTTTAAAGAGTTAAGAGTATTGTTTAAACCAATTTAAATCTAATTATAACACGTGTTTATCTGAAAGTTATACATAGTAAACTAACAATGCAAGAGATAACATCGAGAAAGCTTTTGAAGTCTGAAACATTTTCATTTGAATAAATTTGTTTCGGTATCGATCCAAGTTGTTTCTTTAGAGAAAATTTTTTCTCAAAAAATGTAAATACAGTATTAATAATGTATAAACTGGCGTAGATATAAATCGCTTTTTTATGTAGGTAGAACAGAATAGATTAATTTATTGCTTTTATACAGACTACATCACATAGCTGTCAAGAGATGTCATATTAATATATATTATTTTTAATAAGATAAGTATACGTATAACATAAAAATTAAATAAAAATATATAACAGGAATATATTTTATATGAGCCATTTGTATAAAAATATTTTAATAATTATCTAAATAGATTTTAATGTTCAGTAGTGAACGTAGAAGACAATATAGAATTTTTGAAACATAGATAATTATATAGAAAAATATGACTTTATACTTCTCATATAATAGTACATCATTTGTAGATAGACACTTAAAGTAAAATACAATCATTTGTAGATGCCCACTGTTTCATTTGTAGGTACTACACTATACTACACTGGACTGTACCAGAAGGTTTAGCTACAGGAGAAAAAAATGAAAAAGAAGTGAGGAGAAAGAAGGAAAATAGGAGAAGAAGGTAAAAAGTCCTATCATTAAGAAGTGTAGCAGATCAATAGCTGGAAAAGGAGACAATTGCTTCCAACACGGAATCTAGGAGAGCAGAACTGTTTACAAAATATACATTGAAGATACACAGAGTAAGTTAGAAGACAAGGAAGAGTTCCAACAAGCATTGCAATGTAGGATGTCAGTATCATTTGTAAATAAACACTTAAACTAAAATATAATCATTTCTAGATGCCTACTATTTCATTTCTAGGCACTACACTGGACTGTACCAGAAGTATTAGA
Source organism: Olivierus martensii (assembly GCA_000484575.1). Lineage (NCBI taxonomy): Eukaryota > Metazoa > Arthropoda > Arachnida > Scorpiones > Buthidae > Olivierus > Olivierus martensii. Next base: position 15,538 of record AYEL01007440.1, on the reverse strand, counting down.
GCTACAGGAGAAAAAATGAAAAAAGATCCTACCATTAAGAAATATAGCAGATCAGTAGGTGGAAGAGGAAACAACTGCTACCAACACGAAAGATAAGAGAGAACAATTATTTATAAAATGTTCACTGAAGACACATGGAGTAGGTTAAAAGATACAGAAGAGTTTCAACAAGCACTGCAAGATAGGATGTCAGTAACGTTGAAACACAATAGTTCAATAGGTAGGTATAATGTCCAGTGAAGTTAAAACACACGGAGTGTATGGAAGACACAGAAGAGTTCCGGTAATTATTGCAAGGTAGGAGATCTGTCATGTGTTGAAACACTTTGGTCTACAGGAAGGAAGAAGTCTATTGTAATGAACAGCACTAATTAGAAACATAGTAACTTGTTTGCCTTCTAATAGGTGACAGGTGTTGAATGTTAAGCCATTTGATGAGATAAACATTTGAAGAGCTTTGATTCACTCTCAAGAAATAATGAGGTCATAAGATCAATTCTTATCACTATTTAAATGTTTTAAGGCCCTATCACGAAATACCAATTCTTTACCATTAACAAATAATAAGCTTATTAATTAAGTTAAAATTTGTGGTATATTTAATACACTTAATACCAAAAAATTTTCTTTTATATTCTTGCAATAAACACAAAAGGAATTTTATAATAAAGAATTAATTAAATTATAATAGCAAATATTTATATTATACCGACAAGCTTTAGTAAAAATAAATAAATAAATTATAACAAAACATTGATATTTATAAATGTAAACATTAAAAGTTTTTTTCCATCTTAAAAATAAATATAAGTTATTTCATTTTAATTTAGCATTTAAATGATATACACCTATCCCTCGATTTGCACTGTACTCAATTTACACGTTTTCGCTTTTACACGATTTTTAAATCAAAACAAAAAAAAAATTTTTTTTGATTTTATTTTGATTGTTTTGTTTTGCATTATGCCATTTATAAATTAAAACAGTATCATATTGTCAGGTTTTGTCGGTTTACGAGTTCGTAGAGATTAATAAAGAGTGAATACAGCTATATTTCGTATAGTTCAATTTATTTACACATAAAACAAAATAATCTTGTTTCACTATAACTAAATACAATACAAAATCCGATAATTATTTCATACAACACTAATCTATGTCTTTACTTCAGAATAACTCACAGTTCTTCTTAGTCCACTTTCGCTTTCACAATTTATCGCTCAAGGCCTGTTTCCACTTACTCTGCGCGGACGAAAAAATAACTTTTAGCACATTCGTCTTCCAATTGGCGATGACGTATTTCCAAGCTGGGGGAGGCTCCAGGCTACTCTATCATTAATCACCTCAGGAGTAGGAAAGGTGATTAATGATACAGTAGCCTGGGAGCCTCCCTCAGCTTGGAAATACGTCATCGCCAATTGGAAGACGAATGTGCTAAAAGTTTAGGTGTTTATTTTAGGACTTTTCATATTTAGGCTAGGTTAATAGGGTTTTTTTGTATGTAGGCTAGGTTAATGGGGTTCTAATGGTAAGTTCTTTTAATTTTTTTAATTTTTTAATTCTTTTATTGTTTTGTGTGAATGTACTTGCTTTAGTCCGTGTTTGTTTGTGACGAATCTGTTGTATAAGGGATGTGGGGTTCTTAAAATTAATGTATCAATTTTAAATTTCAACTGGTTATTTGTATAAGGGGTTAGGTTGGTGCGTGTAAGTAATTTACAGCTTGAAACGTCAAGGTTGTTTTGGCAATGCTGTGTAAAGTAGCGTCCATGTTCTGTTAATGTCTTTACGAACGTTTTCGATGTGCTACACATCCTCTTCAGGCACGCAAAGACCGCCTGAAGAGGATGTTTAGCACATCAAAAATATTCGCTTGTACTAAGCTAACAAATTTAGTTTGATACTTTACTGCAAGAAGTGCTGTGTTTTTATGTATTTAGGCCATCATAATAAATCAATATTTTCCAATGTTTTTTGACCTGTTTTTTGTTTTACATGAACAAGTTTAGTTATTTTTTGATGTTTTTTCTTAAAAACCAAGATATTTTATTTCAAATAACAGAACAAAAATAAGTTGTGCTATATTTCACATGCAATTAATTATCAAAAAAGTGGATATCAGCTGCAGTTACTCTATACTTAGGCTTGCCATAATTCTCTGGATCTAAACATCATGATAATAGCAGATTATGAAAAACTATATCCATCCATAGAGATAACACCAGTTTGTTTAATACTGTATAGGTTTATGTTGGAGAACACACAAGATCATTCTATACCACTGAATATTGTTTGTGAGGTATGTCATTTAGTATCATATAACTCCTTCACATATAAAAATAAATACTATAAGCAAACAGTTGGGGTGCCTATAGGAGGCCTGATGGCGGGAGTAATGGCGGAGCTAGTCCTACGATATAAAGAAAATGCTGTCCTTCCCTCACTTATAATGTCAGATTATTCTGTCGGTATGTGGATGATGTGTTTATTATCCTCAGTAAAGATAACTTGGAGCAATGTATATTAGAAGCCTTAAATGATAAGACACTGGTCAACTCTTACCAATGAACAAAAATCATATTATAACGTACATTTTCTAGATGTTGATATAAAAATTGAGAATAACTCCTACATAACCAATGTTTACAGAAAACCTTATGCTCCAGTGTTTATATCTCAATGGTCATCTGACCCCTTTAAATATAAAGTTGCTGCTTTCAAATTCCTTTTAAACAGAATGATAACACACTGCAGTAATGATGAACTTAAAACTGTTGAATTTAATAAAATAATACAACAAGCACAAATACATGGATATAAAAAAATCCTTTATTCAACACATTTACAACAATATACAACATCATGTGATAAACACAGATAAGTGTGCTACTACTAACAATGATACACATCCGCCAGACCAAGAAACGAATTCAACTTATATAAGACCGGTAAACTATGATTATGCCTTAGAACCGATTAGAAAGGCTTTGAATAAATACAACATAAAACTTCCATATGCAAGAACTACAACTTATGATATGATTCAAAATAATAAACTGCTACTACAACCGGAAACGAAAGCTGGTGTTTATATCATTCTGCTATATAACAACGATACAAACAGACAAGTTTACATAGGAAGTACTGTACAATCACTTAAAATCTTTTAGAAGACAAAAAAGATATAGAAAAAAGTGACTTTAAAACAGCACTTGTGAAAGCTTTTTATAATAATAACATTAACATCCACTGGAGTGAAGCTAAAATAGTGAGGATGATAAGAAACGTAGAAGAGATTAAATGGGCAGAAACGTTAGAGATTATAAATTACTCTAAAAAGATGCACGTAATAAATGAGAATACTCCAGAGATAATTCCAGCACCATGGTTTTCCAGCACACAACAATAATAATTTAATAGAAAGATGCACGTAATAAATGAGAATACTCCAGAGATAATTCCAGCACCATGGTTTTCCAGCGAACAACAATAATAATTTAATAGATAATTAAAATTCTCTTACTTAATTGTTCTGTATAATTATAAATACAAATTGGCTATAAATTAATTTATATAATACAATGTATATAATTTTCTATATAGCTTAATGCTATTTATTTTCTATATATGTATAATGTAACTTTTAACTTTTAAAATGTATTCTTATGATTTATTCTTATTCGAAAAAACCAACTGCTGACAATGGCTTCATTAAGTTCTATGGTAATAAAATTTAATTTTTTGTTTTTCAATTGTTTGAGCTGTCAAATTATTCGATTAATTATATATAAGAAGAAAGTGAAAAGTGAAATTGTAGTATTATAAACATTTCCATTACTAACAACCAAATGAACACAGCCAAACTTCTCCTGGCAGTCAAAATCTATTTTTAATTTTGTAAACGATAATTTTTTGAATTAATGCTATGCTGCCATCATCTGTTGAATTAATAATTAATTAAAAATAATTAATTCAAAAAATAATTATTTACAAAATTTAAAATAGGCTTTGACCACCAGGGGAAGTTTGGCTGGGTTCATTTGGTTGGTTAATAATTGATAATAACTTTCCATAGAGCAGAATGTCCTTGCTTGTTCATAATTAGCATATTTTAAGAAATTCTAAAGTGGTTTTTCTCAGTTTGTTATTTTTCACAATTTATGCCACGATTGAAACCCATAAACAATTTGATAATTCATTTAAAAATGTTTCAGATATGGAGAGCTATTCCTGAAGCCATTTGATTGGAGACTAGAGAAAAGAAGGTACAGACTAGAGAAAAGAAGATTAGAGAAAAGAAGGTACAGTCCCCCTATGAGGTTGGCAGCCAAAGGGTCATAAGAGTAGAGAAATAAAGTTTTTTATTCTTGCATACTAATAATGACTGGGAAAACAGCTATCAGAAATTAAGAATTAAGCTCAATAAATGTTGTTTAAAATAAAAATCATAAACCACCCATGGCAAAAGATATCTAAGTTAGCTTGATTGACATAAATGGCTTAAAATGTGAAGACAATTTTAATTCATAAAGGAATTAAGTTTTTAATTTTAAATAATATTTTATTACTTTTAAGTATTCAAAAATCAAAATAATAATTTAAGGTTAATAATAAAAATAAATTTAATAATAAAAAGTGTATTTTTAAAATAATTGGACCACTAAAGGATAGCATGTAGTCTATTGAAAAAAATTTTTTTTTAAATTTTCAATTTTTTGGGTTGCTAAAATAACAAATTTTAGGATTTTTAAATTTTTCTGCTTAATGCTATCTACATGCCAAAATTTGAAGTTTATATCTAAGTAATTAGGATTAAGAATTTCCATTACTTTTTCATTCATGCTATTATGCTTTCAGATACAAATTACATTTACTGCTCTATACGACTTACTTATAATATAAATATCTATAATCAGCACAAATGAGCAAACCTAACAACTTAAAAACTTTATTACTAAGAAATGTTTTCGGCTCTTATTACGGTGCTGGAATTATCTCTGGAGTATTCTCATTTATTACGTGCATCTTTTTAGAGTAATTTATAATCTCTAACGTTTCTGCCCATTTAATCTCTTCTACGTTTCTTTGATTGGGGGTGCACAATAGATCAATGATGGTCGCAGTGCTTGGGCTGAAATAGGCCCCTCCCTATTCTACTACTACTATTACTACTACTCTTTCTAGACAGGTTAGAGTTTATATTAAACTTTTGTTCAATTTGTTTAATTAATTTTATATACACTCTGTTGCAAAAAAATGATGCACCCTTAAAAAACAGAATGAGAATTGCAAAACTCAGCATATAAATGTCTTTCAGTTAGATATATAAATGGTTATAATTTCATCTCCAAGGAATACACGGAGCATTTTGAAAGCTCACGAGAAGAATAAATCTCAGCTAATATAAGGAGCGACATTCATAAGTATGGATATATCTAACTAGTTTTGATGTTTCATTACATTAAATAGTCTATGTAGATGCCTTTATAATGTATTCAACAGCAGTATGAGTAACTGAGTAAATTTTAGAGAGGCTGCATCATATCCTTACAGTACACCTGTGACACACTTGTATCAATTTTTTTACAATAGAGTGTATATTTAGAAAAATCAAACAGAAACTTTGTCATATAATAGTAATTTGACATTTTTTCAAAAAACTTTAGATGCTCTCAGCAAAAAAAGCAATAAAATCCAATAAAAATAAAGAATTGTGAAATAAACTTTTTGTAGTAAAGATTTGTGAAATAAAACAAAAAGTTGATATATTCAGCATAAGGAATTCAAATAAAGGATCCTTTATTTTTATTGATCTAGGAAGAATGCTTATAACATCTACAATCAATGACATTAGCAAAAATTTATAAAAAATCACTAAAAATGGGCAAGATCATAAATATTTATTTATAATTATGCAAATAAAATAATAATAAAAAAAAACAAACTCACTACTCAGCTAATTTATCATTAGTTAAACTTGTTCAATTAGTTTCATAGAGTATTTGTAGTTAATAATCCAAGAACAAAATTAACTTATTTGTTGAGTTAATTCTTGACAATTAATTCCTATAGCAAACAGTCCTCAATCTCCTCTATATAATCTTAAAGATTGGGACTGAAAACTTTTTCTATATCAATTCTATAAAAATTGTTTTTTTTTAGGTTATGATAAGACAAATAATGTTAGTTACTGAAATAATATTACTATTGTTAATGTAATTAGTTGATATTTCAACATATTGGAGTGAAAAATGAATGACATTTTTGAGCAGATATATATAATATATGCATAATATAGAGTGTCTTACTATACTTGATGACAGCAGTGGAATTCAATATTGAGTCTATGAGAGCAGTGTATTACCAACTTTGGTGATTGTATTAATATGCACAGAACAGTTGATTCCTATGAAAAAGGTAACAGTATCAGTAAGAACAGTATTTATTTTTATTTAATTGTGCCTTTGGATTTTCAGTTTCAAATAAATATTTCAATGCAATTTGCTTTTTTGATGGCTAATTATGTAGTCTTTTGAGAATGGCTTAAAATTACAACTCTTTGCCATTTTAAGAACAGTTAGAATCAATTGGAATGTGCAGAATATCACTGCACATCTATTTTTCGTATATATTATAAACACGCAGATAATTTACTACATGTTAAAATCATATTAATATCATAATTTTATTCAAATCTTATAACTTATTTGCCAAAACTGTCATTATGTTATGACAATTTATTGTAACATCATAAATAATTTAGTGGACTATATCATCAGTATAGTGATATAAATGAACTTCAGCTCTCCCATAGACTCAATACTGACTTTCGATAAACACGCAGATAATTTACTACATGTTAAAATCATATTAATATCATAATTTTATTCAAATCTTATAACTTATTTGCCAAAACTGTCATTATGTTATGACAATTTATTGTAACATCATAAATAATTTAGTGGACTATATCATCAGTATAGTGATATAAATGAACTTCAGCTCTCCCATAGACTCAATACTGACTTCCAATACCATCATCAAGTATAGAGAGTCTTACTCATGAGAGAGTTCAATTTCAAACTCCACAATCATAAGTTGGAACAGTCATAAGTTTTAAATGCCCAAAATAAATGAATTTCTCATGATTAATGCTTACTAGGATATTATGCATTATTTTAATAAACATAAAGAATATAAAGAACACAAAAAAGGATGCTTTCAATATATCAGACCATTGGGTCAGGGACTTGAACACAAGGAATTACATTGACTAATCATAGAATTTACTGATACTTTACAGTCATAAGTACAAGTAGTCATAAATCAAGATTACCTGTAATTTTTTTCATTTTAAATTAACAGTAATTTTATGCATATTTGCTTTTTATTATAAATAATTTGTATTATAAATAATTCACACTCTTATAGGTAATTTACAAACATTTAGTATTTTTGAAAAATGTTTACAAATTAAATTCTTATAAATTAAGGAAAAATTATATGCATTCTTCAGTTCAAAAATGTCAACCATTTTACATTCAAACATACAGAAATACTATCTAATTGTATTTAATAATACAATGCCAATTACTACTGTAGATGCTTTGTTACAATTTTTAAAGCTTTAGCCTCATTATATGTGGACTTATGGAAACCACAGAAAAGCAAACAGATAATACATATACAGTGAAACCTCGCTCGTGCGTTCCCGTATCGTACGACTTTCCCGCTTTAAACGTCTATTTTCGGAAGTCCGAGCATTTTCCTATACATGCAATGTAAAACTTTCCCTCTTCCTACGTTTTAATTATATAACTTTTTTATTATGACGTCATCAGAGTTCCCGTTTCGTGCGTTTTCCCGGCTCGTTCGACTTTTCGGGCCGGTCCCTGAAAAGTTTCAAAATCGGGGTTTCACTGTAATATTATACAATGAAGAAATTTTTTCAAAATTAAACTGATTTACAGGCATATCTATTTGTAATAAAAATTTATATTTATTTTGGTTCTTATAAATCATTTAACTATCTTTATGATTTTAAAGATTAACATCATATCAATAAGTGATATACATTTTGGGGCAGTACATAAGGGCCTATCAGTAAGAACATCCTCCACATATTGCGAGACATGTATATCACCAATTATTGTCGCTACTTGTGAAAGCGGCAGTTTTCTCTCTATATTCTTATCAAGCTGTACATTTAATAGACATTTAAGTTTTTTTATATATCTTACTCTCAGATTAGTTCTATAGTGTTTATAGGAAAATATCCTTTATTCAACATATTTACAACAATATCAACATCATGTGACAAACATGGGTAAGTGTGCTACTACTAACAATGATACACATCTGCCAGCCCAAGAAACGAGTGCAACTTATATAAGACCGGTAAACTATCATTATGCCTTAGAACAGATCAGAAAGGCTTTGAATAAATACGACATAAAACTTCTGTATGCAAGAACTACAACTTATGATATGATTAAAAATAATAAACCGCTATTACAACCGGAAACGAAAGCTGGTGTTTATATCATTCCGCTATATAACAACGATACAAACAGACAAGAAGTTTACATAGGAAGTACTGTACAATCACTTAGAATCTTTTAGAAGACAAAAAAGATATAGAAAAAGGTGACTTTAAAACAGCACTTGTTAAAGCTTTTTATAGTAATAACATTAATCCACTGGAGTGAAGCTAAAATAGTGAGGACGGTAAGAAACGTAGAAGAGATTAAATGGGCAGAAACGTTAGAAATTATAAAATACTCTAAAAAGATGCACGTAATAATTGAGAATACTCCAGAGATAATTCCAGCACCGTGGTTTTCCAGCGCACAATAATAATAATTTAATAAATAATTAAAATTCTCTTACTTAATTGTACTGTATAATTATAAATACAAATTGGCTATAAATTAATTTATATAATACAATGTACATAATTTTCTATATAGCTTAATGTTATTTATTTTCTGTATATGTATAATGTAACTTTTAAACTTTTAAAATGTATTCTAATGATTTATTCTTATTCGAAAAAACCAACTGCTGACGATGGCTTCATTAAGCTTAAAGTTCTATTCTTAATAAAATTTAATTTTTTGTTTTTCACTTGTTTGAGCTGTCAAATTATTCGATTAATTATATGTTAGTAATGGTTAATCCCCTGATTGAAAGTTTGATCTGAGTGATTTTCAGTTACTGTCTTAGACATAATCCAGGAATGAAAGTTATTTATATAATATGCTGATAAACTCAGAGGGCTCATTACTTCTACTACTACTAGACTGCCGTTTTGATTTTTCTGGTTTTGTAATGGACAACAGAGTTTTTGCTACATACCAGTCATAATATTTTGTATATCTACATACATAGTTTAAAATGCCTTTTATGAATGTTTAGCATTTATTTGTTGCAATTAATGCTTATATAGTCAATTCTTTTTTTTTTTATTATTTTAATTATTTTGATTTTTGATTGCACCCAAGAACTCATAAACAGAGATATATCTGTATTTTGAGTTTCCACTAAAACATTATTCAAATAGTGAATTAAAAACGGAAAAATAAAACTAATATGTGGAAAGAAGAATTCAATGCATCAGATGCTGTGCTGTACCTAGAAATTTGACTGTCTGTGTGCAATTGTTAGTTGGATACACCTGTTCAATCAATAAAACAAAATTAGAAAATTAAATAGTCATAATTGTTCAACTTTAAATAATTTAATTTATTATTTTATCAATAATAATACATAATAGTCATAACAGAACATTTTAGAAATTATCAATATTAATATAATACATAACAGCCATAACACAAATGAAGAACATCTTGGAAATTGTAATAAATTACAGAATTTTCATTGCACATAAATGCAATATTAAATAAACTTCAAACTTCACTACATACAAAAATTAAATATCTAATTAAATAACAAATAATGTTTTCAAAAATAACATATTAATAGGAAAACAACAATTTATAACAAATAAGTTTGGCATGCTTTATTAAGAGCAAATTCCGATATAAGATGGTGTAAATCAATTTCATCCAATAATTTATGCTCTATTGCTATAATTGATAAATTTCCTAGGCATTCTCTTTACATTGTTGCTCTTAAATAGTTTTTGATTATCTTCAATTTGGAAAAAGAATGTTGGCCAGATGCTACAGAAATGAGCAGAGTTAAAACGATCCTAAGAGTGATAAATAAATTATGGAATGTGCCTCAAAGATTGTTTTTAAAAATATATTGAAGCATGTTATATGGATGTGAAACAATGTTTTCTGCTCTTATGTGTGTCATTACTGATAAAATTTCATGAAATAAATCCTGTCGATCTATATCGTATTTTTTTCTTTGCACATCAGCTAATTTCAGATGAAGATCTTTGCATGATTCTAATATTTGCCTTTGTGTAAAAAATATTAATTCAGTTAGTTATTTTGTAAATTGACAATTTAGAATTGATTTTTTTTTTTTAATCTATCTTATTAAAATGAATAGAATTTTCAAATTTACATATTAAAAGAAATAAATTTCCTTTTTCCTCTTTATTTCCTTTTATTGATTTTTAATTTTATTTTATATCTAGTGTGAGGATCTGAAGACCTCAGTAATTTTTTTTGAAATTGTAAAATTCAAAATATTTATTTCAAAACAAAAAAAAATATATTACTTAAATTAAATAGATAAAAAAATTAATAATCAAAAACAAAGGACCTTCCCTTGCTCGATATTTCTGACCTTGTGTAGGAAAGTTCTGTGTTCACTATGGGAAACTTCCTTGTTTAAAAACAATATAAAATCAAGGAGGGGAAAATTATTCAGTCTTGAAAAGGAGGAATAAATCAATCAGAGAAGAAACAGTTTGCTAACAAGGATGAGACAACCATCAAGATGTAAGGTTCACGGTGGAAGGAAAGTTATCCTGTCAGGACGACAACCGACAGAGATGGACGATGATGGACAGTGACAAGGACTGGTGGACTTTAGTGTTTGTGCAGACAATAAGAACTTTTAACATTTAGCATTAAGTGCACTGCTAAAATAGGCTAATGTGAAGTATAATTAAATGTTCTCTCCCTCTCTCTCAGGTATGTGTGTGGATTGCAGAACTGTCTCTTTAGAAAAATGTTTAGATATTGGTTTAACGAATCAATTTATTGTATTAGCTTTAATTCCAATCATCGCTATGCATTTGTTAATTGCTTTACGCTTTTTATATTATTAATTAAATTTTTGCTATTTTTTATAAATTTGTTATTCATTAGCTTTAATTCCAATCATCACTATGCATTTGTTAATTGCTTTACGCTTTTTATATTAATTAAATTTTTGCTATTTTTTATAAATTTGTTATTTGAATCAATTCCTAATCCCGGACCTCTGCATCATGGATCTGCATGCCAAACACAACGGAATGGCCACATTCTGACAATTTTAACAGCGCCTACTCCTTGTGGTCCTCACAATGGTGTCAAGAGTGGGGTAGTGAAACCCAGAGGATCCACAAGGGGCAAAACAAAACGAAAATAGAGAAAAAAATTCACATTGATGCACCAACAGAGGATGGGATTGGAATTGACTTGTAGGTTAAGTTAGTTAGTAGATTAGTTAGTTTGGATTAGGATTCACCATTCCCCTGTAGGGAAAACTGCTGCATTAGGAACACCTATATACCACCCTTCTCCATAAAACTTTATTCAGGAGATAAACAAAAGAAGGGAAAATATAAGATAGATATAGAATAAAAGAAGAAATAAGAGGAATCTATGTAGGGAAATAAGAGATATGAGTAACAAAAGTGAATATAGAAGATAAATGAGAATAAAAATGAAGAGACAAAAGAAAACGGCACAAAAAAAAGGGTGATAGACATAAGACCCACCTCTTCCTTCATTGACAAAGGGAAAGAAAGCATCAAAGGATAGAAGTAAAGCACCCATTAACAGCAGGATGTTCTACCTTCCCTTCACAGGGGACGCTACAAACTCTCCATAAAAGTTACAATTTAGAGAGGTAATTATAATGAGAAATGAAATATGGGAATATGCAAAAATATAAAAATTGTATCAGTAGTGCCGAATATAGAAGTATAGAGTAAATTATCGATTCAAGTGCATATCTGTTCTCATTATAAGTAGAGTTAAAGAAAGTGCAATCTCGCACAAACGCAGAGCAAAAATGCATGATGATGAAATTTATAAGAAGTAAAATTAATAGATAAAGAAGATAATAAGAAAGAATCGAGGATAATAAAAGAAATAAATAAAAGTGGCAAGAGCAGTATGCTCTAGAATTGAATCTGTTCCCATTATAAATAGTGTTAAAGAAAAAGGATGCCAATGCTCACAAATCGCAGATACACATAGGCCACGAATATAAAAGTAAAATAGAAATGAAAAATAGGAAGAATAAGAAAATATGAAGAATTAAAGAAAGAACTGTGCACAGAGCACTATAAGAAATGGAAATATTATCCTTGTTTTATATTTTTGACATTCAGTTTGGCCGTCCGGTAGGTGGTACAAGGTGTGCAATACATGCCTTGCCCCTATGGCAGGCCTGGTATTGATCAGATGGAACAAAATGCAGTTAGTCAATACTGATAGCAGAAATATAGATCAGTATCCTGATTCTGCAGTCCATTACTGTATTGTATTTTTTGTAGATAATGATGTAGTATTATTTATCAACAGAAATAATCAATAAAAAAATAACATTATGCATTATATAAATAATAGAAATTTTATGTTGTATATAAACTACAGGTTATAAATGTGATGAAAGTATTTTCTTTGTACTAAAATTTGTTTAAAACAGAAATAAAATTAGTTTTATAAATATCAATCATTGTTTAAAATTTTTTTTTATAATTTATGTGGAAAACAAATGATTTAGCAGAAAAAGCTTCATAAATGTAGATAATGGTTAATCATGTTAGAACTTTAAACAAGATCTCAGACTTCTGGTAAAGAGCATTGCTATTTAAATTAACTTTTATTTTAGAGTTCAAATATATAATGACTTTTACTGTTTATTATTGATTTTTTTCTCCTGATATTTGAGCTAATAGAATACAAAAATATACAAGATGATGTAAAATATACATTTGGAAATTCATAAAGTCAATAGTATAAATAAAAACCTTTTTTTATTGCTTACTGAAAAGTAAGCAAAGTTATGTTTATAGTCAATTGTAATGATTCTAGCACTTATAGCAGTAAAGTAATCTCATTAGTAATCTCATTTATTACAATAAAACTACTAGAAGTTTTATTGTAATAAATGAGATTACTGCTATAAGTGCTAGAATCATTACAATTGAGTATTTAAAGTTTAAGCAGCGTATTTTTAAAGTTATGTTTATATGTATATAATTAAACATATAAGCATTTATGCAACTTGTTTATATTAAATTCATATCATCCATAATTGAGTGTGCTTATTTTATGGTTTATTTGAGGAAAATAATTTCTTAAACTTCCTGGTTAATTGTGTGAAGACCGCAGTAAATATGATTTGTAATTTCTATAAAATAAGATAAATATGGAGAAAAAAGAAGCTAAAGAGGTGAGAGATGAATTAAGAGAATCGTGGGGAAAATAAACAACAACAGGGTGGCATTGCCCTGCAGCATAAATCCCAAAAAGAAAACAAGGGTTACGTTGGGAGCAGGGACTATGTTTGTGCAGATATCCCAAGAAGGATCAACCCTGATAAACAAGGTTCGAAATACGTTGAGCCTGGGAATCTTAGGGCAAAGGTTAGATGTTTAGTCCCGGGCTTAGACGCATTCCTTAAGGCAGTCAACTGCCAACATCCATTGAAGATAGACACAAGAGTCAACTGACAACACCCATAAGGAAAAGACGCATGCAGTCGACTGCCAACATCCGTCGAAGAAAGATGCAGGGAATTGATTTCTAGCTTGTGTAACTGGCACTTCCTAATTTCCAAAACGTTGGGATAAGCCAACAAATATAAGTTCCAAGCCTCTTGCATCTGCGTTTACCAAGAAAATTAAAGGAAGTTACTATAGGGGAGAATCTCATTAATCTCTCCCCCGCTGATGGCTTTACAACTGTCACCTGTTTCTGCCGAGACAAGACAAGATACTGCATCTCAGACCCTAGGTTAAGAGAAGAAAAGTTCCATATTGAAAGAGTCAAGTTCGGATGGGAATGAGTACCGCTTCGGAGAAGGAACCCCCCTGAAACCACACACACTGACCACTGTCAGCACCACGGTTATAAAAGATCTACCAAGACAAAAGAACTATCAGAACTCTGTGAACAGTGAACTATCTGAGAACTGTTGTGCTATGACATTGTCAAGTTAAAGTTTATCTGGACTTTATGGAATAATCAAGGTATTTGTCCTCCCTTTAAGGGATATGATGTAATTCTCTCTCTCAAGAATAAAGATCCAAGGTATTAACCGTACAAGCTGTTTACCGTTGTTCTTGAGCACCTCTCCATCCTTACAACTATAACCCACATCATCATCTGCTAGGCAAACCTGCCTGTTTGTCGGCATCGTTCACACCGATCCCGAGTGGTGTCAGATCCTGATGATATCCGTGCAAGGCTAAGGCCTGTAAAATATTATATCACTCGCTGGTATCCCACAATTGAGTGTGTACTGTATTTACTTTGCTTTAGGAAATAAAGATAAAGTCAATAAAAGTTATCAAATATAAAATCAATTTGATTATAATTTATTAAAATAAATTATTGAAAAATATTTTTTAATTTATAAATTAATTTTGATTATTGAAATTCCAGGATGTGATGGAAATTCATTATATATTCTGGCAAATAAACAAACATCGTCCTTGGAAAATTGGTTTGTGTTGCACTATCTTATGGTAAGTTTTAATCTTTTTCATTTAATCTCTTTACAGGCCATAAAAAAAAGATCTGAAAATTAATATTTTTTTATAAATTATAATAGTGCCAATTTAAATGAATATTCTAAAATAAGTGCTCAATCTATGACCTCTGAGCCATTTGTGGCTCACTGAACTTTTAATTGTGGTCCTCAAATGATAAGCATTCATAAAATATATAAGCATGAAATAGTGTAATAACTCCTTCTCCACTTATTAATTCAGCATAAAAGCTCAGCTTCTCAAAAAGCACCTCTAACTTCCAAAAGGTTAAGCATCTATTCTAGAATTATAATATGTACACAATTTAACTGTATTCTTATTAGTTTCATTATTGATAGATTTAAAACTGAAATTTCATCTGAATTTTAGTCCAAAATGAGTTCTCATTTTGGATTAAAATGAGTATAGCAAAATCAAACCTTTATTAATAATGTTTTTGATTATTTTCATTATTTTATTTGAATATTTGATGGAAAAGTAGTAAGAGCAGACTCAGTTCTTCTTCTTTTCTTTTTTTTTAAATAATGTAAAACAACAGCAAAGTTTAAATTAGACATGCATTAAATTAATGTAAGTGTAATATATTAAACTCTCATAAATTTTTTCTAATATATATATGTTATA